>VZTL01021443.1:26935-52053 GCA_013400535.1 Scopus umbretta
TCCTAATTTTTTAAAAAAAAAAAAAAAAAGAAAAAAAAAAGGAAAAAAAGAAAGGGAAAAAGGTTATTTGGTGAGTTTCAGTGAAGCCTTCACATGTTTCCTTCAGAAAACCTCTGTAGCAATTCACAACACCTTATCCAGAAGAGTCTGTCCTGACAGACTGGATTGCTAAAAGACTTCAGCCTCAAAGAGCTTTTTATTTACCTTTTTGTTTCTTTCTTGTTTTACTTCAAAAGTTTTCCCAGAAGCTCTAACCTGTAATAGAATATTAGGCTGCAAAACACTTCTTGTAGCTTTGCTGGTCACAGTTACTGATAAAATTCGATTCCTACTGTTCTTAAAAGCCGAGTGACAGGCTTCACTGGGACGTACATGACCTTTCTAAAGCCACGGCCTAGTAGGAATTACGTCGATTGCTCTAACCTGTCAATGAACAAGAGCTGCAGAGCCAGCGGGAGAACAAGTCCTGATGCCTGTAGTTAAATAACAGCACCTCAGGAGAGCACATTTATGAAATATCTGAAGGGCCAAAAGGTCACTCTCAATGAATCTCCCCTTTCTCAGCAGCAAGAACCGACATTTCCTAGCCGCTCCTCTGGCTGGGGCAGGTTGTAACACAGTGGCCTGGATCTGAAGAGGTCCAGCGCTTTGGAAGAGAAGGTCTCTTTATAGATATGAACTTTTCTCCATAATTTATTATACTTAAAGCAACACTAAACTTCCAGCAGAAATTGATAAAACCCAGGGACTTTAACTTATTTAAACCAGCAGTGAATAAGGCCCACCCGCCTTTTCACACAGCTTCACCAAGGTATTACATGTTCCTTTCGAGGGCCAAGTGTCCCCAGACATCACCCAGAGTGATCAAAGCTTTTGTCCCTTCAAACATCCCACAAGTAGAGTTTGCAAACATTCCAAAACTTACCACAACATGCTAGGAATTAAAGCCTTCTTCCCAAAGGTTTAACCAAGTGTCTTTTATGTCATGCTCAGGTCTCACATTTTCCAATACATCCTCATTAACCACCATTCCCCCTCCCATCCTTTGATATAATACACAGATATCATTCCCTTAGTCTATGGACCACCCTTGTAAAATTTCTGTAACATGTCCACAGAGTTCATTTAGTCCATGACTTTGGGCTCCATCTGTTATAGTGGTCACTCAGGACAGAAGAGATGGTGTGTTGTGTGGAGTTACTGGTCACCAAGACCAGCTCAGGTCAGGTCACTGCTGCACTTGCACTGCTTCTTGAAAGGCTCCATTGGTTCAGGTGGTTCCTGCTATAACAATTCCCACAACACGCAACTCAAATCACATGTTACAACAGTTTAAAGGCATATCCATTACAATCTCCACCCTGGTCCCTTTGGACCAGACCATCAGGTTTAACATTGCAGTGAACTCCTCCCCTTGCCCCTGCTCTGGCTTGGACTTACCTGTAGACTGCAGTCCCTTAGGGGTGTACCTTCTCCAAGCGGAGCCTTATCTATGTGCCACAGTCTCTCCAGGGGCATACCTGCTGTGCCATAGACTTATCCACAGTCACAGTGGCTTTGAGGGGCACCTATTCCAACACAGCCTTCTCCATGGGCCACAATGCGTTCATAGACCTGCTCCAGCATGGCCTTACTCACAGCCACAGTCCCTTCAGAAGTAAACTTGCTCCAACGTGGCCTTAACCCATGGCTGCAGTCCCTCCAGGGGCATACCTGCTCTGTTGTGGGCTTATCCATGGCCACACGCTTTGAGGTGCTCCAGCATGACACATGCATGAGCACAGCCACTGATGCTTCAAGGCACACCTGCCGCAGCATGGACTTATCCACAGCCACAGATGCTTCGAGGTATACCTTCTCTAGCATGGATTTACCCTTAGGCCACAATCCCTTCAGAGGTATACTTGCTGCGGCACAGACATAATCACAGCCACAGACGCTTCGGGGTGTCCTGCTCCCGTGTGGACTCATCCACAGGTCACAGTCCCTTCCACTTGAGTTCACGCTGGAGTTCCAGCATGTCCAGTACAGCAACACAGAAACAGCAGCGATGCCCTGGCCATCTGCCAGCCCAGGCGCATCGCCACTGCTGTTATCAAAACGTTCCCAGGCACGGCAAAGCAAGCAGTGCAGCAGCACAGCAAGCAGCAAAAGCAAAAAGCAGCCACCGACGAGCACTGGACTCTAATATGCAATAAGGCAAGCAAGCCCCATGGCAAGCACAGGAGCCTGCCGATTAATAGCTAAACAGCAACAACGGCTACAAATTCGATCTAGCACATTCCAGTCAAACCTGTCGTTATCTTGAACCCTTTGAGCCCCACATTGGGCACTAAAAAGTACTGTTGTGCTTTAACCCCAGCCGGCAACTAAGCCCCACACAGCCACTCACTCGCTCCCCCCCGGTGGGATGGGGAAGAGAATCAGAAGATTAAAAGTGAGAAAACTCATGGGCTGAGCTAAAGACCATTTAATAGGTAAAGCAAAAGCCGTGTGCCCAAGCAAAGCAAAACAGGGAATTCATTCACTACTGCCCATCAGCGGGCAGGTGTTCAGCCATCTTCAGGAAAGCAGGGCTCCATCACGCGAATAAGTTACTTGGGAAGACAAATATCATTACTCCAAACGTCAGTCCCCTTCCTTCTTCTTCCCCCAGCTTTATATGCTCACCATGACACCACACGGTGTGGACTATCCCTTGGGTCAGTGGGGGCCAGCTCTCCCAGCCGTGTCCCCTCCCAGCTCCTCGTGCCCCCCCAGCCTGCTCGCTGCTGGGGTGGGGTGAGAGGCAGACAAGGCCTTGGCTCTGTGCAAGCCCTGCTCAGCGGTCACTAAACCAGCCCTGTATTATCAGCACTGTTTCCAGCACAAATCCAGAACATAGCCCCATGCTAGCTACTGTGAAGAAAATTAACTCTATCCCAGCAAAACCAGAACACCAAGACGGCTCTGTACAATTACAAAGCTCTCTTCACACTACACAGCACCAGCCTGAACTTCGACAGCCCTGAGCTCCTACCTAACTCACTGACTTTGTTGCACACTTTACTGTTAACTCCCGCAAACCCTTAGCAGCTCCAGGATGGATCCGTGGGTGGTATGTGCATCAAGTAACACTTTGTTGAGCAAAACTTTACTTTCAGAAAAATGTAAGACAGTAGAAGTCCCCAGCTGGGGTCATCTATTGTTCCCTGAGCCCGCACAGCAGGTAGGTGAGTACAGGCACAAAAATGCTGTTGCATGTTGAAGTCTTCCAAGATACCATGCTGAACATCACAACAGTCATCCACACACACAGAAGCCCTCGTCCTTGAGCAGAGCTTTAGCTTACCTTCCCTGCGTGCTGGTGCAAGAGCCTGCTCTCCACACGCCCCACTCACACAGCATGAGTCCTCCTGCCTTTGTCACTTGCTTTATGTTGTCTCCTGTTCTCAAGCTGCTCCCCTGCTGCTTCTAGGTACCTCCGTATCTGTCCAAATGGCAGATCAAAATCAAATTGACACCATGTCTCTGTTTACACACATTCTAGTCTTTGGATACTTCAACTGTCCTTAAGAAAAGGCACATTTAGTGCTTCCTATCCTTAGTCCAAGTGAAGGGAGCTGGTATGGATATAAGTCTCAGTAAGTCTGGTGTGATGCTTTCTAAACTGTACTCATTCTTCAGCATAACAGGCATATCCAAAAGCAAAACATTTTCTAACTCTCTGCCACAAGCTGTTTCATTGCCAGCTTAAAGTGCAAGTATCTCAAAAGTAGACCTTTTACTACAAGCAATATGAGTTTTGAAGTAACTCAAATCAAATGTTTACTTTTTCTTATTTTTTTATTTCCTTGAATGTGCCATCTCTTGTCATCTTCTTTCCTTTGTTTAAAAGCTTTTCTAATCCAGAGTGGCAAAAGAAACACAGTGCTGTATAGTGCATACAGTGAAGTCTAGCTGGGTAATTTGGCAATAGTCTTACAATAACTGTTTTTCCATGCCCATTAGTACACTTTCCTGATGTTCCAGTTAGTATATAAAAAATAAAGTAAAGCTTAAACTGTACAACTTATATAAAACCCTAGAGCAGGCAATGCACTCCTTGGCACAATCACACATTTAAAAAATGGGATTTTTATCACAGTATTTCATTTCCCGTCAGTTGAGGTCTGTATTCATAGATCATTTTTCACATACATTACTCAGCAGCTGCTCTTTCTATCTATAGGCTGGTAAATATTTTTGCTTTGTTGCCAAGGGTATAAGAGCAACACAGCCAAGATGAATTCTTGCATTAGTCTTGCAGCTGAGATGACAGTGACATATAGCAAGATATTAGAGCACTATAGTATCAGAAATGTACAGTAAACCTGAGTAAAGGATGTAGCCTAGAGTTTTACAGCTTCAGTCCCAACAAAGATAAAAGGTACACTTCCACTGTAACATATGGCCAAGTTTAGTCATTCAGAATAACACACCACATCAATTAAATTTAACCTATCGATTTGTCATCTTCCTGGAGCCAGCCCAGGTACCCTTGATGACAGCTTGGCCTATTTCATGCAGTGCAATACAGATCAATAAGGAGGTGGTACAGGGTAGTAGATGGTTCCTATATGTCTAGCTAAGAAAAACAAAATATAACTTAGAGTTATTAAACTATTTTACTGCTTCTAAATGGACATCAGTACTATATAATGTAATCCAGGGGACGTAGAAGAGAAATTCAGCTACTGAAAGTGCTGTGCTTACTTTGCTGCTGAAAGACTGCAGTGTTTTTCTAATGGACAGCAGAATATCGCTCCCAGCAAGTTCCTGGTTACTGGGAGCAGGCTGGTGTCAGTTTTATGGCCCAACTAGATCCAGCTCAAAAGCAGCGCACAACCAAGTCTTTTATAAGCAAAGAACATTCAGGTTTTCTGTATTGGTGGTAAATCTTCATTTCTTTTTACAGGCATTAATCCAGACTCTGTGAAATCAGGCATATTTAGAAGACAGAGAACCAGTGAAGCCATCCTTTCTTCATCCCAGTGGTGTTGCATGTAGATCATTTATGCCTACAGCCTTATCAACATTCAAAGCCACATCAGTGTAGCTAACAATACTAAGATTTTTAAACAGCTAATGAATTCTGTGCATGGCCAGAACTACCTTAATTCAAATTCGCCTTATATTGAGTTCCCTCAGCTCAGCAAAGAAGGCAGCTTAATGTGCAATTAAGGCTCTCTACACAAGTTGTTTTATCTACTACGTAAGCTGTTAGTATTATATATTAAAAAAATCATAAACGAGAAGAACTAATGCAATGGAGAGACAATCTAAGGTGATGGAGAGGCGGAAAGTTTATGCAAAATACAGATGGCATTCAAGTCTCAGAGTCACCTTCAGGACTGTGAAAATGCCAAACAGTACATTTAACATCACATTAGTCAATTTGCTAAAATGATACAGAAGGACTACTTCCCAATGTCGAGCTTTAGCAGAGTATTGAAATCCCTTCATAAGAGACCTCTACTCCTGTGTTCTTATTTGTAAATTTATATAAGGTGTCATAACCATGTATATAAATAACAAAGACACAGTCTTGCGATGGTAAGTAATCCATACAAATTCTATCACAGTAATAAACTCTCTCAGAATTTTATCCTCAGGGCTCCAGATAACCTCATCCAGTGAGGAATTCAGTAACTCCATCAGTCAAGAACCAGAAAGGGGGGTGGTAACTGGGTTTGGAAGTAATGCTAATGAAACTCTACAGATGCAGCTTCTCAAATGGAATTAATTCAACAAGAACAGAATGCAGAGAATCATCTGAGGCTCATTTTTTTGACGTCTTTCAGAGTTAAAATACTTCCAAATTGATATGCTTGAAACCCTAGCGACTGCCTTGATTTTCTAATGTAATATCATTGTGGGTAGAATCCTAGAAGACAAAAAATTATTGGCACTTGGCAGTATTATTTAATCTAACTTGGTCTGCAGGCTCAAAACACTTAATTTCAAAATAATTAATTTCAAAACACTTAATTTCAAAACACTTAATTCCTATGGAATTAACCATACATAGTATTAGTATGACTGAATTTTAATAACCTGAAATTAAAGCTGGGACAGTTGGAGGAGGGAGACATGAAAACTGAGCTACTCGTTTTTGTCTTTCAAAGACTTGCAAGTTATTCTTACTTTTTAACACAGTGAAGGACCTCCAGACATGCAGATATCACAGTTCGGTGGGAACTCTACAAAACAGGAAAAAGTAAAACCAGAGATGTTTCTTTCTTCCAACAAACTTCTAACTTCTAATTAAAACATGAAAGAATTAAAACAAACAAACAAAAAAACCCAAAACACCACACCACAAAACAGACTGAGGCATCAAGAAACAACACTACTTTGTGAAAGCTTAGGGGCTCAGTGCAAAGATTCTCACATTTTTGTCAGCAGAAATATCCTGAGGCATTTTAATCATGATGGTGTGATGGGCTTGTGTGGAAGAGGCAACATGGAAAATTTTCAAATAGGTGGCTCACACTAACATACAGAGCAGATGGACTGGAGGGAAAGGCTGAACCGAGGCAAGGATCTCTTGGAAGCAAATGGGATATCCTGCTGGAAGGATAGCCTGGGTGGGTATCCTATGTTTGGTGGAGGAGAGGAAAGAAAGCCAAGCAAGAGCTGAATCCAGAGCAGTATGAGGCTCAGAAAAACTGTCTAAAAAGTTGTCTTTGCAGCTGCACTCAGTACACGCATACACAGCAAAACTGCATTTGCCAAGTCAGAAGCTCCTGTAGTGAAGGTACAAAACGGCAAGAACCCAAAAGAAGTTCTGCTGGACTAGTCAAGAAAGGCCAGCCATGGAGATACTACTGAGGAAAAATCACCGAGACCAAGACAACAGCTGAAAAAGAGAAGCAAGTTACAGATGATGTGGTGATTACAGGCCTGAGCAAAAGGAAAACAGGGAGAAGAAAGAAGTAGTGAGAACAGATAATGGAAAGGGCTAGTGTTTATCAGCACCAGATTGGTCTGGAAACCTTAAACCTACCTTCCATCTTCTGTAACAAGAAATTAACCAACTGAAAAACACAGAAAAAAAGAAACAGAAAAGGCATCTATCTTTCTTCTTTTGTCATTCTTTTACTGCTGATCAAGTACAACATACAAATCCAGTTTTATTGATATTTGAATGATGTAGATGTTTCTGGTGGTTAATTTAACTTTAGAGAGGTTTGGGTCTCCCCCCCTTTATCTAGCCTTGTTCTTCTATTATTGCTCCTTGAAGAGTTTGAGAGAAAAAGGAGTGTTGTGTCCCCAGAGCTGAAAGCATTATCTGTCTGAAAGTGGTCAACTGACCCAAAACAGGAATGAGGTCTGGGCAGCAATCTTCAACACAGCTTTTATTTAGACACCTTAGGACACCAAGTGAATGTCTTATCAACACCTTTCCTTTATATAAAAAGTAAAAAGGGCTGGGCAAGTACAAATTATGAATGAAAATCAGGATGTTCTGTTTCTAAAATCCATGTGAAACAGATAGTTTCCCTCCTTGCTTTACATTTTGTTTTCTTCCTCTGATACATCACTGAAGAGCTGAACTGAATTTCTCTATTATTTGAGCTAATTTTTGATGGCAACTCATACGAAGCTACTTAACAAATTTTGGTTATATGAAGAGGTTTTAAGGAAGCATTTTTCAGTCTTTGCTGATCACCCTGTCTTGTAACAAAAAGCAATTTCTGGTTTTATATAAAAACAACCAGAAGACATTCCCATTTAAAAAGCTTAGAATTCAATTGTCTTTACACTTATGAATACTGATTAACTTGGATTAATAGGTCTTTGTAAATCAGGAACAAGAGGGATACAACCAAGCCAGCTACTGTAATTTCTGCTGTGGCTCTAACCACATTTGGGGAAAAAAACACATCTGCAAAAAAATTATGGTTTTGCCAAATGATACTAACGGTAAAGTGTCAGAATGTGGTTTATTGCTTTTCTTTAGAAAATATATAGAATTTGTTTTAGTAAAATGAAGAAAAAATGTGGCATAACTTCTTTTCAGTGATAGTAAAAACTGTAACTTTTTTTTCTATCAAATGCTTTATAATAACAGATTTGTCCAGCAATCACTACACTGGAAGTTGCCCTAAGTCTATTGGATCAGTTTCCAACAGGCACCTGGAGCACATACTTTGGTACAGGGAGATACACGCATCAACTCTCACCAAAACCAAGAGTTTTTGCAATGCCATACCAGACCTGGGAAATTAAGCCATGACTTTCTTCACATGCTTTAATACATGACCCTGAAATTCTTCCTCTGGGAGTACTTTTTTTTCCCCATTGTTTGCATCCTTCCATTAAACTCATATGTGCTAAAAATGACACAGCGACTGCATTTATGAATGTGATGCACATAATAAATTACAACTCTACATACAGAGCATTGTACAGAGTTGAGAGAGTTGTTGGACACTCAATAAAGCACCACTTGCACCACACTTTACAATGAATACCACATTTTTCCAAAAGCAGTCTGTTCTGCGAGTGACAAAGACAGCATCTTTCCAAGCGACAATGAAAGATCTCTGAAGGCTGGGGAGAGGATGAGACCTAAGCCAGCAGGACCATTATATCTTTACCAGTAGATTACATCTCATCAACAGAAAATAGTTTGGCAAAGACAAGTCAGGCCTCAAAGTGTGATTTATAAACTGTGAGCAGGTTTTCAAGGGTATGTTGCCATGCTAAGATGCAGAAACAAACAAAACATTGTCTTTGTGCAACTTACAGAAGCCATATAACTTCAGACATTTAATATGAACAACCTGTGGGAAGAACATCTCTCACTTCTCTATACAGAAAACACAGGCTTCTAAACTGAGATGGTCTGAATCTCACCATCATCTAATGCTGTCAAACATAACCACAATAAAAAGCGCCATCCTATTTGGATTTCTTATTGATCGCTCTTCTGCTGTGAATGGGTTTATTTTCTTCCTTGACCTTGGTACAGGGAGCCATTTCTAAGCTTTTCAAAATCTACTTTTCTATTATTCAGAGACACATTTGAATTTATTGAACAAGAACTGTTTTTTTTACAGATGCTTTTTTCTGGATTTCTTTTTTTCCTTCCATCTTGCTTTTCTGTTCTTTCCCTCCCCTCCCAAGGTGGATGTGAACCTCAAGCTGCCCGAGTAGCTTTTAAATGTTAAACAAAACACATCAGCTTGCCATGTCCGTCTCCGCAGAAAGTCAATATCCATTTCAGGAGCAATCAAGCACCCAAGCATGGAGGCTATAGCAAAAGCCTGTAAAAAATGTAGTAACGAAGCCTGAAACTGGTATGAGTAACCAGCTTTATCTAAGAAATTATACCAGCTTTGATCAACCTGAACTAAATTTTGGGATTATGAACCCAATGTGTGGCTAAGTGAAATTTTGAACCATGCAACAGACAAGTATCTTCCACCAAGTTTACTGAAATTCTAGTAACAAAGTACTTCTGTAACTTTTGCAATTCTAAATCTTTGATGTGCTCAGAATTTTAGCTAAATCACATCTTAATATCTTTCCTGCTTGTATAAATTCAAACAGTGAGAAAAATATTTGTTTTCTAGCAGCATAGCTTTGAAAACCTTTACCTAAAAAATAAACTCATTTCATATGGATCACGGAACATTCACTGGATGACAAATGCTTTTTATCACTACCAATCTTGAGAAGTGTCTCAATGAAGAAATGTCTAAGTACAGAACAATATTATACACACTATAAAAGGCCTTTTCTCTCCCAGATAAACTAAAAATAATGTAGCTAGCTCAGCAAAGATTTTAACCTTCATCATTTGAAGGTAGAAATATTTTCTTCCTTGTGAAATATCTACAGAAATAGAGACTAAAGACTCCATAGACTTCAAAAATAATTTGCATAATAATAAGTAGTCCGGATAAGCACTACATAATTTCACCCTTAAATAAGTAATCTTGAGAAATGTTTCTAGATCTGGGAACTGGGTGGTCACTGTCAATGCGACATGCTGAGAAGCAGAATGGACAGGAAATTGCTTCTGTGTTTACCCACATATATACAATTCTTACCACTGAAAGATACAAGCACCTGTGCTCTCAGGTACAAGCTGAGGTACAAGGAGTTGATTTGATTTGTATTTAATAGTGTTTTGTTTCTTCAAAGGGAATTGCCAAACTAATTCTAATACAATTTAACCAACAAGCCAGACTCCTTAAAACACTTTCCATTCTCAGTCATGCAGTGCTCCTGGCAAAACAGTGGGAAAAAAGAAAAGGAGGAATTCACAGAACAAAAATCATTATGAAGAACTAGGATTTCCTTTAAGGTCTACAAATGATTTTGCAAAAGACCAGCACCTAGCAAGGTAATAATTTTCCATACATCTAACTAAAGGGCCAAATCCTATGATGACTGACAGGCATTCTCAGCTGAAGCTCTTCTGAAGTCAGTGCAACCACGTCACACCATGAAACAAAACGTGCTTAAGAGCTTGTAGGATTAGGGGCTTAAGAGATCAAATGGAAAGCTATTCAAATGCAAAAACGGTATGAGGTGGGTACCAGATATGGGTAGGTAGGTCAGCGCGTATGACTGGGTTCTTAAAAAAAATGTCTTGACATTACAGTGCAAGATTGAATAAAAGAGACAAAGAGACTAATTTTAAGGGACAGGAGTGGGAGGTGAAAACGGGACAGAATGCAATTGGAGCTGCAAGCATTCGGTTTTTCATCCAAAATTTAGAGAATAATTCAGCCTCAAATCTCTGAAGGTTTATTATGCCATCCAAAAAAGGACTTCCCAACACCTAGCATTACACTTGCTTTCAGAGAGAGAGATGACTTATTTACAGCCTGTACAACAACAAACATATAAAGGTTAGGATCTACATTCTTAGAAGACAGACCTTGAAAATCCACTTTTTTTTCATTTCTAGGAGATGTCTTTCTTTCCTTTTTCACCATTTATTCCACCTCTTTTCTTTGTACAGAAAAATGAGTTGTTTATTTTAGTTTGATCACTGGCTCATCCAACCTACAGCATCATCTCTGCTCTACAGATAGGCATGGGAACCTACCACATAAGTTTTGAGTGCAGGCAATCTATAAGGGAGGCCAGGCAGGGCAAGGGACACGATTCATCAAGTCAGTTGTGTGAGTGATAAACATGATAGCTACCCTAATTGGCTGACTGCCACCTCTAATGAAACCGTCTTACGGAGCGTGACTGATGGGCAAATATGATCATGGCAAGAAGCATAACTCTTAAATAAATATTTTAAAAGATCAAAGAATGAACTGAAAAATCCTCACCTGCCCATTTCTTTCATCCCCAGTGCCACAAAATACCTTTTCACTTCAGAATATTAATATAAACGTTTTCCTGAAGATTTTTGAATCCCAAGATAATTGTGGAGCGCACTGAAGGAGTCAGAAACACAAGTCTCATTAAAATCACAACTAGTTGTGAAGAAAGCTTCATTAATATGAGTTAGACTGCGAGTCAGCAATACTGGCTTTGTTGCTAACACAACAAGGTGGACTTGGAAGACTATGTGTATGAGCGAACGGCACTAGCAGCATACTGAGTCTGGAGTGTAAACATTCCTTACCAAGACAAACTGATACTGCTCCTGACTTTCTCAGCTTTAAATCTGTTTGTTATTTGCAGTATTTGGCCAAAAATACTGAAAAAAAACCATTCTAAAATAATGGTTAATGTGTAAAATACAGAGTGGAAACATTTTAGACAGGAAATTAATCTCAAAGAAACACCAATTCCTCATGCTTTCAGAATATGTAAATATTTTACACTGAGAAAAACAAAAATGTTCATAATTGTGATGGGTATTTATACCCTGAGTGCTTAGGTCTTTCAGGAGCAGAAATGTCAACAGACATGCCTGTTCAAAAATAATTTCAAGAAATTATCAAGAACAGTAGCTATCATGGAAACAATATTACATGAGAACTGCTATCACGGAAACACCTGTCAGCCCAAAATGAAGCCACACCAAAAGAACAACTTCAGCATCTTAAATGAGGGCTTACAAGCAGTCACAGGCTCCACATTATCTACAAATTATAATTGTTTGTCCCAGAATTACACAGCCATCTTGCACATAATCATGACCATTCTTGAACTCATGATTTTTTTAAACCCAAAATTCTGTCTCAACAGCAAAATTTAGTCTCCTTCATTTATGGTTCTCCCGATTCCCCAGATACTTAGGTCACAACTGGAAGAGGGAGGCATCGACAGAGGTTGATGTATCTTCCCACACAACAGCGTGTCAGGTACTCCTCCTTTCTGGCACATTGGTGTCACAATGGCATTGCAAAGTCGTGTTGATTTGTAGCACCAGAGGATTGCAGATGCCTCAGGCAATTGTCAGAAGCCTGAGCTTCCCTCTAGAAGCTCACTGAATTATTTCCAAATTTACTACTATGTCAAACAGCTGCCAAATAGTCTCACTGCCCACAGCCCAGAAAGGCAGAGAGTACTGAATTAAGTTTAGAAGAGATGCAAAGTTTCTATCTTGCTAAATGAGACATTATCATCACATAAACAGGTTTATTTGCTATCTAGTGACAAAGCTGGCATCCTTGTGGTGCCTGATCATTCTGGAGGACACAAGAAAAATGACACCTTTCCAAGAACAGGTTAATTACAAACCTACAAAGCAGGTCACAGAATACTGATGTTATAGATCAAGATTCTCTTTAAGACATATTTAGAAGAAAAGAAAGGGTATTTCTGAAGCTTTAGTCAGAAATTGTTAAATGGATACAAAAAGCAAAGCCCGAGTTACGTTACTTAAGAGACAGAGGGGCTATATAATGGATCGGTTACAGGACACACACCTGGAACTATGAATACCTGGTTGTTAGTTCACACTTCCACTTAGCTCTGTCTTTGTTTACTCATCTGTAAAATGGAACTGCAATTTCTTACAATGTTAGCTGATACATGGTGAGAATTTTGGTATTTCAGAGATACTACGTAGTATCGTCGTGAGTTATGGTTGTGATTGTGACTGAGAAATAGTTTGCCAAGACAGGGAGTGAATGTGTCACCAATGTGTAAGTAATGGAAGCCAAAATGACTTACTGTCCTTGCACAGCTCGTTTTATTGCTAATGTAAGATGATGTGAGAAACGTGCTTTAGAGCGCAGCCAGGGAGCATGGCCCCACTGGAGCCTTTGGAGAAAGCAGCCCAGGGACTCAAGGGTGACCTCCAGGACTTCGCAGTCCAGGACACAGGGGATCTGATGTCCATGACATCCTCACTGAGAAAGAGATATTAGCAGTATATGAAGGGGTTGGTGCTGCTTTAGAAACAGTCGGTAGAGAAGCACAGCTCCTCTTGGCACCACAATGTTGACTTATTTGTTCCTAACATTGCTTTATTTTTTCCCTTACTTGCTCTATAGGACACTCCCTCCCTTGCTGTATGATGCCATTGCATCAAACTTACTATTATTTTTAAATAATTAGCTACCAAACTTTTAAAATATTTTATTTTAATTAGATATTTTCAATGTTTATGAACAACAAAACCAAAACCATTTGACTCGAGTAAGAACATAACTAAACTGGGAAACTGTTTTAAATCTTCAGAAATGAAAAAATAAATAGAAAGTGTGCCAAAAGCAACGTCTAATCTTTACAAATGTTCATACTAGCATCAAAAAAATGGAGAATGAAAGACATGTAATTTGTTGCTCCTTAAAACTGTGCATTTCTACCAAAAAAGATTACTCTGAATGTTCATAGTTTTCTCACATTAAATCACTATACTAATAAAATATCAGTTTAGGTATGTTTATACACAGCCTAAATCACTAACATGTATATTAAAAAAGAAAGTGCATTTTTGCATTTGGCAAGCTGAATTAGCAGTCTTACAGAAACTAAAAGAAAGTGGATTTTGATACGGGAAAGAAATTAACTATATGTTAAATTTGAAAATAAAAAAATGAAATGGATGAAGCAGTAAATAGTCCCCATTCACATAAGTTAATTTAAAGTTAGGAGAAAGAAATGAGAAATAACCTAAATTGTCCAGGCAACCTCTATCACCAACTCTCGATATTTTGACAAATGTCTGAAACCAGCGGCTGTTCTCACTACAGTAAGAGTATGAAACTACTGTCTCACTCTGAGCAGGAGGTCAGGCCTGCAAAGGTCTCTTAAAACCTAAATTTTAGGGTTTTATACTTCCGTGGAGTATGACCAGTCAATGCTGCTGCTGCAGCAATGCCTTCACTGCACCCATCAGCTGATGCAGCCTTCCCAGCTCTTACCTGCTCCTCACACCACAACTACTTTATTTCCTCTTGTAATCTCCCTTTTGCAATAACCTTTTCTACTGTGAGATGGGCCTAATGAAAAAAAGCACAAATAAACTCAAGTCCCTTAGGCCAACCAAAGTCCATCCCAGCTAATTCTCTTCCAAACATTCTATATTTACTAAATTCAGCAATGCTGTGTACTGCAGTAATAAAAACTTCATCTTTTGCACCTTGCTTCCGGCATGCCTATTATGTTGCCCCTTTGAAAGATCAAGAATATATCATATTCTTCCTGCCTACAATGCATTAAAAGTCTCTCCTACTATTGCTCTATTTTTTTCCTCTTAAATGAGTGGTATGAAATAAAGGACATCAGCAATGGTTATCTGGTATTTTTGCTTTCTCAGTTATAAAAAAAAGTTTTCCAATATAACTCAAATCTCTGCTCTCAGTAAGCCCAGCTCCACAAGTTATGAAAGCCAAACTCATCTCTCATTCGTTTGTACGACGGATTATCCACAGCTGCCTGGAAACAGCTCTTTCCGATCTTCACTCATTCACTCTAGTAGCGTTTGCTTCTTCCCTTTTCCTACTACTTATTTGCAAGAATTCATTCTTTTTTGAATCCATGTAATTTCAAAAACCTTTTCATTTATTATACTCTGCCTGCAACACATTTTGTTCCTCTCTGGGACAGTGGGGAGCCGTACCGCTACTTAACACACACTGGTTTAGAGGCTTTGCTGTTTTCTCCTTAATCTAAGGCAAAACTACATAAAGCCTTTGCATGCGTCACTGGGCCCAGCCCAGGGTGTTCACTCCCACCACAGACACCAGCCCTGGGAGTCCTTTGCCTTTTTCACTGGCTACTCTGATCTCTGCCTGTTCTTCTAAAAGGTATTCCCATTCAGGACACTTCCCTATGCCTCTCCCCTGCCCCTTCAAAGTGTTGTTTCCTCAGTCGCCTTCTGTGTTTGACCTGGGTCACCACAGAGCAACATGCTGCACTGAGTGTGTAAAAAACCCACGTTCTCCTGACGGGGCCAGGGTCTGCTCGGGAGACTTTTGAGCACAGCAGGTGAGGATGGCACCCACACAACCCAGCTTTTTTAGACACCACTGACTAACCTCCGCGACACCAAGCGATAAGACACAGAACTTGGTAATTGCACACGATACTTAGTAAGCACATTGCAAACAGTGGTGGGGCAAAACAAGCTGGTGTAAAGGCACTTTAAAAGGGCATGAGCTTTTCTGAAAACTTTGTGCAGCATGTACCGATCTCTAAAGAGGTCTGTAAAACTAAGAAGGGAAAAAAAAAAAAACAAACCACATTTTTTTCCACAATTTATTCCAATTAGGCAAGTAAATTCTTTAACTACAGCTGGACCTGAGCATGTCTCTATGAGGCAAAATAATTTGAGGGAGATCTTGGGAGGATTATGATCAAAAGAGTTAGAATTTTTTGCAGGCACTAGGGCTGAAAATTGAGGGCTTTGGACACTTCTGCCTTCAGAAAGAAGCACATTTAAATAGAATGAGAGAGTAAAGGTCAAATCCAGCAAAGGAAAAGTATCCGCAATGATACAATCAATCCAAACAAGGAGTTGGCAGAAAGCCTGTGCATAAAAGCGAACAGTTCCAGTTCAAATGACAATGTATCAAAAAAAAAGTGCTGGCCTCCTAAACATGCTAGAGGGAGATTTATCTTTAAAATTGCTGAATGAAAAAAAGAGCCAGAAAGAGGAGAGGCTGCTACGATGGAATGTGCAGAAACAAAGTGGTATTAGGGTACAGGTATTAGACACTCACATGGAGGAGAAAGCTGGATCTATACAAAGGGATGACATACTCAGTTTAACAACTACAGCAGAGCCATAGTGACAGGAAAGAAGCCATGTATGATAAAGAAGATAGATGGAAAACTTCCAAGGTCTAGTGATCATGGTAATATTAGCTTTAAAATTTTCCTGAGGCTATTATTTCAGAAAAAGCAATTCAAACGTATTAGGGCTTTAAAAAAAAAAAAAATCAGCACTTGAATACAAATGACAGAAAACTGATTGCAATCAATTATTTTCTACAACAGTTGGGAATGGAGCAATGAAAAAGCATTTAACTCATGGTTAAAGACTGAGAACTACAATTAGCTCACAAACATCACCTGAGTAATTTTACATGAGTTAAATCATGCAAACCTTACTTAGTCACAATTCATGCTGAAATTTCTGGGATTGGAGTTTTGTAGCTGTCCAGTACACACCTAAAGCATCATAAAACCTGTGAAAATCAGTAGTGAATAAATGAACATATAAATAAATAATTTGTCATAAAGGAGCAAATTCTTTACACGTATTTAGCCCTTGGATGGATGAGGCCAACATCAGACAAAATAGGAATGTGCAGAAGAAAACCAGAATTAAAGATGACATTGCAGACCACTGCACTTATAGGCAGTACTACCTCCTTCCTTCTAAGAGGTCTTGTAAAACAGAAGCCTCTTTCCATGTTGATTCTCTGGGCCTGGTTCTCACTACCACCAACCTCTTTCTTTTACAGTGATCTGGCAGATTTAAGGACCTCAGCAGAAAGCAGCCTTATTAAGGACCTCTCCTCAGTGCAATTTACCCACCTACATTCTGGAATTTGAGTCATAATATTTAATACCTCATCCATACATAAAATCTGTGAAAAGAGATTAAAACAAACATAATGGAAGTGGAAAGTCTTATTTCTATGGCAGCACTGGTGACAATAGAAGCCTCACAAATAATTGTAACATTGCTCTTGTCCGCAAGCCCACTCAACCGTTTTTGTGCTGCTATCAAGGACAAACAAATGAGAGAAACCAGGAGGAATCCAGTTCCTAAGCAACGCTGTATTTCCGTACCCCACTCAGGCTATGGCAGCATTTTGCCTTGCTCGAGGCTCTGAAATAGGATACAAAAGGTCTGTGGCACTGTCTGGGAAGCACAGTCCAGCTTCCGATGGCACCTTCTTAAGTCACACTCCTGTCAGGTTGCTATTGCTAGCCTGTATGATGAAAATCATTGCTCTTACTTTTTTCAAGCCTTTGTGTTTCTCATCTATCCAACAGAGCCATCAGGGTAGCAATCAGACCTTTCTGCTGTTGTACAACACCAGGCAAAAGGAACCCCTGAATTCAGAGGGAGGGTCTCTGGTGCTACTGTAACACAAAACATAACAGCAACAAACAGCCTGGGCACAAACTCAGATGATTTCCTCCTTCCAGTAGTTACATTTGGCATTTGTTTCTCTGAACAGTCTTAACACATGGCAAACAGAATTTCTCCTGGAACCAGAGTTGGGCTAAATCACAGCACTGCCACAGACCAAGATCATACATGGCGCCACGACGTGAAGAATCGCCTTGTGCACAGGAGAGTCACCTAATATATCCTAAATTATTAATGCCATGATGAGCTGATGCACCTCTTATCATTACACTGCAGCAGGACCTACCAAAACAGTATCTGCCATCTGTCTAGGAAGGTATGGCATACCTGAAAACATCCAGATGACCTAAAAAAAAAAAAAAAACCCAAAAAACCCAAAATCACTTTTTCATAGTTGCCATTACAGTATCTCTTGCAGCAGGCACAAAACGGTGGCATACACCACCATAACATCACTGTTACAGGACGGTGAACCAAACAAAAAGCTGTTTTCTTGCTAACAGACACACATACAAAATACATCCTCTAATTGCATAAAGCTCCATGAGCAATTTTGCCAGAAGATTTTTTTTTGTCATCATGCAGTTGTCTAGTCGTAATACTCGTCCATCTGTTATAGTGCATACTTCCATATCCAAAGGCACAGTACACATTGCCATGTGCTGGAAGGGACATAGGATTCTTGCGTTGCAAATCTGCCCATTGATCATAATGAAATATGGCAAGATGCCATGACATCTCAAGGTTTCACAGCTGAATAGCTATTTAAATAGTAAAAAAACCAAAACCAAAACCCAAAACCTACTGCAAGTCATATTTAGAGCTGAATATCCCTAGAATAACAACTTTTTCAGCAATACAATGTTCTTCATAAGTAATATGCAATGTAAATTTATGAGGGCTGAAGTATAAAACCGCAACTATACAAATAATAACCACATATAAAAGCAGACCCTTTGACCTCAGTATAGTTATTTCACTCAGAGGAGTACTTTTCTTTATGAGGAGTTTATTTGTTCTGGCCTCACTTCTTCTAATGATGGCCTGCTATAATTACAAATGGATGTGGGGTTGATTTGAACAATTTCTTTTGCTCCTAAAACGTGGGATTTACTTCTAAGCATCAGTGCACAGAGTCGAAGCTGTTCCACAATAGGACTTTTACCACAAGGGAAGTCGAAAACTCTCTCCAACCAAAATTTCTCCTATATCTTTTTATGTTTTTATGGCAAAACCTCCCATTACTAAACAGAAATTATCACCTTAATATTCATCTAACATTCATCAATTACAGCAATAGAACAGATGTCATCAGTGAGCCTGGATTCACTCCGATGAAAAGACACATGCTCCCCAACTTCCACACAGATTAAATTTCAATTCACACCCTGGTTTTCAGGAACGCAATGCACTCCAGCCTTTCCAAATTACATCAACAAAACTGCAGCATCCAGCTACAAATGATTAGCACCAAAGAAACATAGATTTAGCATTTATGTAGATGTTTTCAGCACAGGCAAAGCACAGCACTTTCAGAGTTCACCAGTAATGGCTTTAACCTAGTCTAGATGAGCCAGTCTTTCAAGTGGTTAAAGGTAATTTAGATCACATGCTAATTTATGTCTGGGCCTCTCCTGTGAGCAGCTTGTGCCAGACTGAATATGGTGCTCTTGTGATATGGGATTACAGTCAAAAGAATTAAGGAGGACCTACCTAATTAATTTCAGTTAATTTTATTTAAAGACATACAGCTGTATGCAAACAGCTTCCCAGAAGCAGAGGAGCACAATAGCATTTCATTCACAAAGCTACTGAGTCTCCATAACGCGTTCAAATTAATAGACACGTTACCAGTGCCGCAGATCTGTCTTTGCATATCTAAGCAGCACACGCGGGTACCTCGTCCTCCCCTTCGGCACAGGGCGCGAGAGCAGAACCTGCTGTCTGCGCAGAAAGCTGCTGCAAGTCTCGAATTCAGGAGGGGTGAGAAATAACAATTGCAATGGAAGTTAAAATGCAGTTTTCAAATTGCTCGATATTTTCCTTACAAGAGCTCTGAAGCCCCACTGAACAGTGCAGACCCTTGACAGTCTCAGGTGCCTTTCTGTCCCAAGGCACAACCTTCACAGCTGTCACTGGACTTCATGCACATTCAGTGTGGAGCCAAATAAACCGCTGCTATAAATAGCAGTGGTGCTTGCACACAGACTCACTGAAGTGACTTTTTTGTATGTTAAAAGATCTTCACGCGGCTGCTGCAGAGGGTTATCTGAACCTCTTGAATCCCCACGGGAGTTTTGCTATAATAAGCTTCTCTTTTTGCATAGAGGACCTACATTTAATTCAGTGGTGCTACTCAGGGACTGTGGGACATCAAGGATGTGCTGGCAGTGCTGGGAATTGACTCTTTAAAATGGATTAGCTTTTCTAGCAGGTGGCCTGGAGAAAGGGTTACACAGCATTGGAATTTGCCACCAAATAAAAAGGATCTATTTTAAGTACGCTCAGCCTGGCTTCATTTCTGACCCGTCAATGAAGAAAATGGAGGGCTGGATGCTGAGTTCTTTTAAAATAGTATTCTTGGTCAAATGCTGAGGCCAGCAACCCAACTTAAATTCTCCTCCAGTCTTTCCCTGACCTCCCCATTTGCAAGCCCTAATTGTACCACCTTTTTTCCCACACAGGAAATTAAATGTACATAAAAATGATTACCTATGCCAAAAGTTACACTTTTTTTTAAATGCAAGTTAAAGATACTATAAAAATGTGCAAGGCTTGTAAAGAGCACAATACTGAAACAGCGAGCAGGATCTCCACTGAAAATTGATACCAAGAGCTTGCTGAATTATTTTATTTCAATATGGTGCTACCGGTTCTGTTTTTATATAAAAATACCATTGCAGAAAGTCAGGTCCTTCCTATCCCCTCAGAGGTTACAAAATACAACTGTTCAGAGACGTCTGGCTCGTTATTTTAAATGTCACTAAATCCAAACCACAGCATTAAAGGAGTTATTAGTTATATCCTTTTTCTGTACATGCCAAAACATTTGCTCCCTCATCAACAGTTCTTGTTTATTCTGCTCTTAATTTACTAAGTTCTGAACTCACAGATGGTTGCAGTAAATTTAGTTTACAGACTAAGCATTGCAGAAGAAAAACTACAGTAATGAACAATGTCTTTAACAAGTCATGCTTAAAGGAGATCGATAACATCTAATTTTTGTAAAGAATGCAGTAAATCCCTCTTACCTGTTACATTCATGTGCTCACAGATATTCACGGCAACCTCAGTTCATCTGGATAAATTGAAAACATAAAACTGATAATTTAAATTACTTTAGTAAAGCAGATTCACTTTTTCTTGTACTGATTTAAAATATGCAAATTCTGCCAATAATTTCTTCTGCAGAATACAATAAACAAGCAGTAGGTTTCACAAGCCAGTATGAGTTGAAGTTGAATTTAATCTAGTACAGTAAAACTAGTATAACTGCAATATAAATCCCTACAATGTTTGTACAAAAGTAGATTATTTCAATCAAGTTTAAATTACTTAGTAAAATGTTAACAAAACAACACCAAGCCAAATTTCTATTTATCTAAATATTAATTCAGCTTTTACACTAGTAGAACTAGATCAGTTTAAACAGTAATTTAAGGTTAAAATATCAGGCCATACTACAGCAATTTTCTCAATCAAAAATGATACAAGAAATGAGACCACCAAATTAAAACTAAGCTCATAAATGGGCACATATATATGCCTGGAATCATACATTTGCATTGCACAGGACAGACATACCGTGATGAAGAAATAACCATAGGGAACTTGCCTTAGAAATACCTAGAAGTAAGTTATTTTCCAGCCATAAAATTTCTTTACAGCATATATCACACAGCATATGCTACAGGGTTAAAAAAATGTTTACTGAGGAAGAAAAACAGCACGGAAATTTCCTGGAATACTGGTGTTTCCTCACATTTTCCAACCTTAGAAATTTTCCACTTTCATTAAGTTTTAGTTAACCAAGCAGTATATGCAATTTAGTACACCATATGTTACATCAGTAGATATATGATTAGATATATGACTTTTTTTTCTGTCCAGCTCATTTTATAGGACACTAGAATGCTAAATAATAGAGGTCAGTATTACACTTCCCTGCAGACAATAAGATGTCTTCATTTAAGGAGGGATTAAAGAAGGAGCAGAGAATCTGACCTCTCAGAGGAGAAACTAAATTCACCTAATACATTGTATAATGTGGGGAGGGGAGAGAAACCGCAGGGAAGAACTATGAACAACCAAAATACATGGCCTATTTGAAACTGTCCATCATGCTCATTCCATTAAAAATGGAATGCCAGTAAAAATGGCAACGATGGTCTTTAACACAACCTGTGACAGCAGATCACGGATCTGCTTGGGTGTCAGATTTTAGCATAGGTGTCAAATATTGGGCTGAATATCTTTTAGTTTCACACAATCAAGCAGTTTCTCCCCCTTCCTTTGAGTAAATACAGGGGTAACATTTGTAACAGTCTATTGCCCAATACTGTATCCCAGCGGCTTGAAATACGCTCTTGGGAGGGGGGATGAGGTTACAGTCCTGCACTTCTGCTCTCTTCCTTCAATGAAGATTTTTAACATCCCCAAAATATGCTTTATGTAAATTCCAATAAAGGATTTGTTACTGAGCTGCATTTGGTATTTATAAACTTCAGATGGAACAGTAAGGCTCATGGTTTACTGTTGGTTTAAGCCTATTGTAATCTACAAAATATGATCAGTTATTGTGGCGGCTCGAAGTATTTAAAGCAAAATCCATTTTTCTTTGTCAAACACTTTATGTGATACAAGGAGATGTTAGACACACAAAGTCATTTTCTCATTAGCTCAGCCAAGCATATACGTCTTTCCCCATCCTCTCCTTGAATTTATGTTATGAAAAGATACATATTTTGAAGCAAATCATTTTCTCTGCATATTAAAAACAAAAAGAAGTTGGAGACTGAGAAGGGGAGAAAGGGAACAGCTGAAAGTAATCTGTATCCCAGAATATATTTAAAGGGAAGAACAATGTATATTTCAATTGGGAGATAAGTCATATTGAGCTTATCAAAAGAACAGTCCTTGGATGCCACAGTTTGCATGTGGCTTAAAGATAAAGAAGCAACGCTTCTTTCTTCCGCTCTCTAATCCTTCAAATGGGCAGCTTTAAAATATCCCATAAATTAAGTATGGATTTGTGATCAGAAATCAGGTACCTTTATTTTTTACAGTTAATTACATTCAGAGTATTTAAGAACCTACTATATTCCAGTGCTTCCTGAAAATAAGTAGGTGTAGTTCTAGTACTAGCTCTGCAGTTCTGCTCACTGGGCTCGTAGAGTCGGGATTACCGCACCCAACACAGCTTTGCAAAACTTCATCCTTGGGGTTTTGCTGCATTTCATTTATTTAAGATGACATGGAATATAGTTTTGATTTAATAAACTGCACGAAATTGAGAGGATTGAGGTATTAAATCAGGAATGAAATCCGTAACATTCAAAGACAGAGAAACCAGGGCTGTCTCAAAAACCAAAAGACTGAAATTCCAATTAACAGATTACCAGCCTCTCCAACACCAAGCAACTCTCAAATACATGACTCGTCCCACTGAAGCCACAAGACAGGTACTTGCTTGATTAGGACCATACACTTTTAGACAAATTGATTTATGTGAACAGAGCTCACTCCTTTGACCACAGAAAGCTTGGGAGGGGACTGTGAGGTAAGAATTTTTTCATCCGTTCAGTCAATGTCCAGGTTTTCACTGTGGAAAATACAGCACAGGTCTCTCAGCTTCAGACTTTTGTACCCTCAGTAATATGCCCGCACGAGCCCTGCACAGGCACAGCTCTACCTGGAGAAACTGAAGTGCAAATCCAGTCCTTCCCTTGAAACAAGACAGTTTGGCTGTGTCTTGGCCAGGCTTGAGCTCAATCAGTACAGTGCAAACTGCTGCAGGGGCAAGAGGTGTTTTGCTTCTGCAAACATGTAAAACTTTCTTGCACTATATTTCGTCTTTGTTGTTCCAGAAGATATATCCCTGTACAAAAATAATGCAATATTCAATTCAGCTGTAGTTCAAATTGTGTTTTATGGGAACAATAGCTCATTATTTTTGAACACATCAGAAGCAATACAGAGATTTCAAAGCACAAAGTGCATAAGCAACATATACTAATGCCTGCTTGAGCTGCTCTGTAATATTTTATCTGGAGATCTGCCAAATTCTTTGTCTGAAATTCAGCTAAAGTTTGATAATCACAAGTAGAATGGCTATTTTTGTATCCAACATGCTTATTATCAGGAATAAAAAGATAAATTGCCAAGTGAATGGCACTGTTGTTATAAAGGTGGTATTTAAACAATTGAAGAACTTAGAAGCAAATAGAAGGCAACCAGCAAATTCCACATTGCTTCAAAAGACTTTTTTATAAAGCTCCATTTTTCAATTATTTCACACAATGTGCTATGCTTTATGGGTTTGGATCTGCAGTGCCAGGCTGTGATGCATCCTCCACAGAGTCCTGGAAAAAGAACTTTTCAGGCTATTTTAAATAATACTTTTTTTAAAGTAACCAAAGCCACAAGGGCAATTTTCATGCATAAACACAGCTTTCTGGCTGTTTATCACTGATGTCAGGCAAACATTAGCTGTGCCCAGCATGGCACTTCCCCTTAGCTTTATTTTATAATTTCCACTGCATACTGGAAACGGGGTTCTCCAAGCGGAGCACTTCTAAAAGGATTATTGCTGTGGAAGGATGAACTAGTTCATAAAAATGAGGAACAGGCTGTGGATTTCATCCACGTCATTCCACAAAATAATAAAAAAAATTAAGATCTCTCTTTCTATCCCATCTACTTCTCCAAGTTTGTGACAGCACATTCTCTCCCACTTTCACATGACACCGCCAATACACGTAGCCTCCTATCCCACACAGACCCCATCTTCCTTTTCTATACTGCAGTCAGCCCAGTATCTCACCTCTTTGTATTATATTTTTAGACACCAACTGTCTCCAGATGCCCTAACCCCCCTGTCCTGGAGGCTAATGGCTTCCTTGTCCTTGCTCCCATCTCCAGGTGGTAGTAAAGTATATTCTTCTCACAAAACAGACTTTTTCATTAGGATAGACTTCCTTCTTCTTGTTCCAACAGGACAGAAGATTAACTGATCAAGAACTCAGCGACGATGATCCCCCAGAATTATTAACTCCTCTAAAGCCCTTTAAAACAAATCAAGACTCCCACTGCATTTTTGATTAAATAGCTCCCATAGCAACTTGAAAATGTATCTTTTACTTCTGTCTACAGATGTTTTCTATCTGGGCCAGTGAATATTGAGAAGTCTCACTTTGCACCTGCAGATACTTTCCCCTCTTGGACTGACCTAAAGGCTGCTGGAGGGGAGAAAAAGGGAATGATTGAATTTGCAGAAAGATGGTCAGGGAGTGGTAACAGAAATAATTTTGTTCTTTCTCTTTGGACCATTAGTCATACTGATACATATTTTACTAATCAAAAAAAAAAAAAATAAACCCCCCCCCCCCCCCAAAAC
>VZTL01021443.1:52076-97016 GCA_013400535.1 Scopus umbretta
CCCTCCCCCCCAAATCAACAGGCACAATGGCATACGGGTTCAGAAGAAATCTTTCAAAGAGCAGCTCTCAAGAGCGTGTAAAAAGATTCATTCCAGAGGTATGAAAAGCAAATGAGCTCTCTCTTCAGCAGCAGCTGTTCTAGGAGCACAGCCTCACCGAGTGGCTGACAACAGCCTTAAGTCATCTTTAACTTATCCACCAAGATTTATATTTTCCCTACAGCTAACTTTTTGAAAGGAGGTATAAGCTGATCATATTTTGTCTTCATCTGCTCATGTCTCAACCTTCTAACTTTTAAAACTTAACCCACTCATCTCTAACATGCACAGGCTCTTTCATCAGTCACAGACTGCTTAGACATACACTGTACTACATGTCCAACCTGGGCACTTAATGCAAAAATCCTAAATACCGATGTATTATGGTCAGGTTATTCTCTTTTGCATCCCACAGCCTTCAGGCATCCCACAGTCTGTCCCCCACACCTTAACAGTTTGCAAACTCGATGTGAATTGGAGACATAATCACAAGCATGTTCCTGTCAGAAGCACTGTAAGCTGGAAGTGCACTGATGAATACTTATTCTGACTTCAGTGACCTGATCTGCCTGTATATTCCCTGGGAGACTTTCCCCTCCTCCAGCGTGCACGCCATTATCTCTTGCCTGGAGCGCTGCTACTAAGCTCTTGCATTTTCTAGTGCCTCTTTGCTTTATGTCATGAAGACACTAGTTTAACAAACAATATTAATCAGGCTTGTGGTTCCAGACAGGTAAACTTCTAGCGGTATAAAAATGTAACAAATCATTGCATTTACACTACGGTAAGCTATTATGTAATGTACTTGCAGCAAAGGAATTAAATTGACAGATACTAAAATCAGTATTGATAGCAACAGCTTGAAAGGGAAAAAAAAAGATAAAGAACAAGAAAAGAAAATCACCAGGAGATTTAGCTTCAAATGTTCTAAAATCCCTAGATGACGGATACAACTAAGAACAATTGTCAGGGAAGCAAGTGTTTGGGGAAAAGCATTTAAGTGGCAAAATAAACAAAGCTTCAGCCAAATTTAAAGCTCTCTGGAGAAACAAAGCCAATAACAAGACTGCACATCACCAACTATATCCCCAGGTAAAGAAGTAATAGTTGCTATTGATACTATCATGCAATTATAATGCTGTTTAGTAAATTATCATCACAACCAAGTCCGACTAGCCTTATTCTATCCATTTTATTAAATAGGAGAATCTTAAGAAAGATAATATTCTGTGAAGAAGTCATTAAAATGTCAAAGTATAATCACATTACGAGAAATTAAATAGAACATTTTCCTTCTTACCCTACCCCCTATATCTATATTGCAATATTGAAGTGGAAACAGGAAAAAGGTTCCTTAGAGCAAAGCAAACTTTTCTTCCAGAACTAAACCAAAAATAGTGTAAGCTTATGTTGGTCACCCTAAAAGGGATCATTGAACAGCTGTTGATTTAGCCGATCTCAAAAGGTACCAGCATAGGGATGAGAGGCTGTCCTGGCAGTATCAGTCTCAACAGGTCACCAGCGCTGGTCGGAGAGGTCCCACTGCTTCTCTTCTTGCCCCAGAACAGGTCTCCTCTTCTTCCCGCCCCATTGCTCCAGCTCTGGCACTGGTCAGACCCCATGCAGAGCTGATTCAACTCATGGAACCAGCCAAATATGGCCACAAAACTCAACATTTTCTCCAAGTTAGCCAGCTGAATCAGCTCAGCAAAGGGTCCTCTTGTCAGATCCAAACCAAGGGAGAAGGCTGCACAGCAGCAGGATACTTGTGTTTAATGTATAATGTCAGCACCAAGATGGGAAAAGCATCTACATAAGTTCATGGTTTGGTGCTCCACATAGGACACAAGCCAAAGGAAAAAATCAAGCTGCGGCCATGGAAATACAAGCATCAAAGTCCATTGTTCCCCTGTCCTGAGAAGCAGCAGCATAGATTTTATACCTCTTTACAAGAATACTGTGACACAGGATTCTCTCTTCAATGTGACTGCACATTTGTTTTATGCATGCGAACTGCTTTTCCAACAAGACGGCTTCTAAACCAGAACTGTAATTGCAAATTTAAACTTACAGTCAAAGAGGAAAAACCTCTGTGTTTACAATTCCTTCTAATACAATGCAACTCCTCAGCAACCCAGCCAAGGTGAACTTAGGGGCAAATATTTACTTCTGCTAATCTCCTGATCCAGTAATTCTCATCCTTTTTTGAGGAACAAACAACTCTTTTTGTCCTTCCTCCACCAATATCCTTCTACCCTGTGTTAAAACCTACACCTCTACGCCTACCTAAGCAGAGCTGTTTGACACAGGGTACCTACCCCTTTAAAATGGCCGGGTAAGTGTCCAGAGCTTCCCAGGGCATTGATGGTTTATTAAATACTAATTTAAAAATTGTTGACATTTATATTTGAGAGGAATAATGATAACACCTGCAGCCTTGACAGGTTTTCTCATACAGATATGCAGGCTCACTCTTGTATTCAGTAATAGGCTTGGTCCTGGCTTTGCCCGTTTATCTTCTACCACAATGAAAAGCCATCCGCTTCCTTCTGCTCTTCTGGGTTTTAACCTCAGCATCTTGAAAGACAGATACCTTCAGACACCTGGGTATTTATGATACCAATACTTCAAATATATGATATTTCAAGTTTGCTTGAGGAAACATGTCCCAGGTACTAAGCCCTTTCCTGCTGCCTTGGCCTTTTGTTTATTGAATGTGTCTTTCCCTGCTGTTCCCATGACTCCTTCTTCTGTCTGGGTCAGGTCAAGTTCCTTCCTGCCACCAATGTTTTTTGAACTCTCTTATTATTAATACCACAAATCAATCTGTCTAGTAGTTCACCCACTAGGATATTTCCAGATGACCACCTGGAAAGGCCTAAACTATTCTAGGAACTTCTTGAGGTGGTCCTGCCTGCATCCACACCCCCAGAAACGCTCTAGCACCTTCCCTTGCTCTCTCATGGGTGATGGGGGTTCAGCCTAGGCTGCAGAAAAATTTTGGGGGGGAGGGGGTGAAGGAGAGAGAAAAGAGCAGGATAATTTTCTGCCAAGCTCAGCTCACTGAAACAGCTCACCCCACGGCAGAGGTGACCCAAGGGAGAAGGTAGGAAACAAAGTGAGATCTCTAAGCTCTGCTGTGGAGGAACGTTCCACCTCATCTCCCAGACTGCAAGGGCCCATGCCACCCTCGGGGCAAGCATTGTCCAGGACGCATAGGGATCTCTCAAGATCTTTTCCAGTGATCTAAACTTCCACTCCCCTCATTTCCAAGTTGTTAAGAACTTACTGGGAACAGGTTGCATTGCCAGAGATACTCAGAACAATTGCATCCTTTTGTTCTGTACAGTAGGACTGCTTCTAACATTCCCTTTTCTGCATTACATATATTAATTTTCTTATATATTGACACAATGTCTTTTGGACCCAGGCTATGTAATGGAGCCACTCAGTTCGGAAATTACAGACACAAACAACTGCAGCAAATGGGGGGTCCTGGGTGCTCCAGCCCATCACCCTGTGGTTATCCCAATTCAAACGATCACATAGACTTTCCCACAGGTCCTATACTTCAAGCACTTCCATGTATAGCTGTAACTGCCCTAAGAATATTCATTAAATAAGAATATTAATTACAAATAAGTGCTATATAGAGTAATGACAGAACAGCAGCTTACTCCAGGCACTGCATGCAGTTGCCATCCACAAACCTCACCGCTCTTTGACTTCATAAGTAGTCCTCATCCCTCAGCACTAAAGGGACAAGCCCATAGTAAATATTTAGTCATTCATCCCGCCTGATAAAGTGTCCACGTGCCATCTCCCTTGCTTATTCACAGAGAGTAGCATGGTTTGCTGGTTAAGTATATTTTCATTCTCTGAAGATGGTGATTATGGTTGCTGGGAGTGATGACAACCTGCCAGGACATTATCGTTATTCAAAGCCTGCTATGGCAAAGACATTCATTTAATTATCCAAGGGGCATTTAGGCAAATACTTTTGTTATATGCATAAACCCTAATGAAAGAACAGCTACACTGTGGGTATCCTTATATCAATTAAGTATGATTACTGATGTGACTGCAACACTCTCCCACAATTTTTACCAAATTATAGGTAAGAGAACAGAAATCTGAATTTTCTTTAAATCCTCTTCTTTTCCCTCCATCATTTAGGCAGACGTCATTTTCATTATCCTGTAAATCTCAGGTCTCCATCCTGTCTAATTATTACTGACAGAAGACACATTTTAGATCATATACCTAAATATTTCAACAGTATCCCCAGGGAAAAAAAAAAATTGCAAAGCACTTTGGATTCATAGAAGGGGAAAGTCTTCAACTGCACAGTAATTACTACACATGTTGTAGAGCATTAAGTGAGAAGACAGTGTGTTAGACACCTGTGAGAATGTATATCAGCTATTTGGAAATCAAGCAATATAATTTCTTCTTGAATATTAATTTCTAAAATTAGTGAAATAAACCACATAACTTCAAGGGGCTTATCTGCCTCGCCAAGTATGAGACGGCAGATGAATCAGACCATAAAATAATCATTTTAAGTGTATAAAAGTAAAAATATATAAAGAACTGACTGTATATTTTAAAATAATACTTTATGATAGTACTTTATGATAGCCATAAGGTGTATTAAGTGGTATTAGCTCAGATATATATTTAAAATGTTTATTTTAAAAATAGGTCTCATTTCTGTGGGACAAAGAAGAGCACACACCACAGCCTCCCCTACTTGAATACAACAAAATTGATGAATGTGGGTGACAAGTTTCAGTAGTAAAGGCTTTTTAACAGGATCAGGTTTTCACCTTCAAAAACAAGCAAATCTTGTTTCTACAGCCACTCCTATATTGCATGAGAGTTGTGCTGAATACTTAGTGTATCAGCCAATGCTTTGCCTTACCCTTGTGCATATATTGAAGAAAGAGCACCTTAAAATGTAATCACTGGAACAGCATGACACACATGGTAATTTAAGAGGTTCAAGACTTCTACTTACTATCCTTTATTATAAAAGGGCGTTTGTCAATAGTGTTTAAAAGAGTGCAAAAAAGGACTATGATATTTAACGCTGTAAATTAACAATGTATTCTTGGCTTTCTAAACCACGCCTAAGAAAAACAGAAATGGAAATGAAAGTGACCCAAGGAACGATGTCCAGAAATCTCATGCTCAAAACAAATGCACTGAGGAAAGTATAAAGATCATGCTGGATTCTGCTCTATGCAAAGAGATCTTACTCTGCTCTGGAAAAGGTTCATCCCCTACCGCTACAAGCAGGCACGTGCCTTTGCAGCAGGCAAACAGAATTGCTTCCGTGGAGAGCATCAATTTTAGTTGATACTGTAATTTGCTACAAGTTTCATTTTTAAGCTTAAGATTTTGCTGTTGAATCCCCACTTCAAAATTAAAAACGAAAACCAGCCTTTTCGCTGTTTTTCAACACTGACTTGCTTTGGAGGTACTAAGTCACTGGGGAAATACGCATTATTAGACTGCAGTAATGTTCTACCACACCTACCTGGACTGCACTTAACCCTACTTAGTCCCAGCTGTTCTTCTACTGCTTATAGTTTGGCCTCAATTTTATTTATCTACATCCGTATGTATATATAAACACACATATCTACATACTTACCTACACATCACAAACATAGTTTATTGTTCCTGATTTTAATTATTTAGTTTAAATTCTTAAAGAGGATTTAAAGGAATTGTTTTTCTGCAGAACAGAAACACTGAAGGAATCCTGATCCTGCAGGCACAGAATATTGCATTTGACTGCTCAGCATTTTCAGCAAGGCTTGAGTGACTCATACAAGGACATGGCTGCAGAAGAAATGTTTTTATTAATTATTTATTAATCTTCAGTGTTTCAGTGCCATACAGAGTTAGCATAACTTTCTGAATAAATTATTCAGATCTTCACAGTTCAACCCAAGCACAACACAGCTCAAAAGAGATGACAAACCTGCGACGCATAACACATACCCACTAAATCCCTTCCCTTCATTGCAGCTCTTGATATTTTAATCATGTTTCTACCCAGGGATGCACTCAGCACCAGCCAATGTAAGTCAGCAGAGTCCAGTTATAAATACTACAGAAATTCAGTGATCGTCCCAGCCTCCTCCTGGCACAGGAGCACAACAAACTGAACACACCACTGGAACAAGGAGGTCACAGCATCAGAGATGCTCTAACAGAAATACCTGCTGGCCAGCCAGGCTAGCTCAGGACCCTGCCTCACACTGACCCCCTCCGGCTGTTTCAAAGGGGCTAGGCAGGGCAGCCAGCTACAGGCAGTCATGTTTTCCCATCTGTAGGAAAGTTCTCCCTCACAAACCAGAGTGCAGTGTTGTCTCGTGCCCTGAGGCTGAGGCATTCTCATCATTTGCCCAACTCATGTTTTCCACACTTGATACTGTAGCTCTGAAGAGTCTTATCACATGTATAAAAGGCCAGTTCAAAATCCCACCAGGCTTATGGCTTAGGCACTATTGTATAACTATGAACTCCAGAAGCTAACTGCATATTATGATGCTTAAAAAGAAAAGAGGGAACCATACAATGTCAATGCCTGAGAAAAAATGATCCATAATGCAAACTGGACAAGAAGATTTTTGAGTATATCCTTCTGCAGGGCTATCTTCACTGGAGCAGTCACTCCAGTTCAGGGCACAGGGAGGAGCACAGCGTGCCCCGCTCACTCTGGTGGCTCTGAGGATCCCGACCGCTCACAGCCTCACCCCCTGAGCAGCTCTGTGCAATGCAGGACTAGCGCAAGAGAAGTAACTGCATTGCACCTTGTATGGCTGAATAAGGCACCCTGATCTAGCTCCTGCAGAAATCAATCGCTGATTAAGTTTATGTAGGCATAGTCCCTAGGCAGAGCTAGGATTTGGTTCATAATACAAATTACTCCCCCACAAAGGGATAAGAACAACCTACTCAAAGCAATCGGTAGACTACACATTACTGGGAAAAGCTATTGTCTTGGCCTCCTGAGATCTGAGATACTTAAGAAAGTGCCTCCAGGCTGGGATTTCTGGTGTGTCTGGGGAACCTCATGCTTGAGGCACTTAACTCTCCTCAGCTCCTTTTTTGTGCCTCGAGCTACATGATGCAACAGGAAACACAACCACCCAAACCAACCTCAAGGCAATCTCCATTGACAAAGCAGAAAACATAGATAACGGGAGGAAGAGGCAACCAAAAAAAAAACCAAACCCTAATGTATTATAAATTATAGAAAGAACATTCTTTGCTATGTAATTAATGGAAATTTACCATTTTTAAGCTTCCTGAGGGAAATTTTCCATGTCAAATCAATTTGTAGGTAGGACCCAAGAGGCAGAAAATCACAACTGTTTCACTATGGTTTTTCATTAGACTGTTGCTGGGGGTTTAATTTTCAGTCACGTTCTTTGGTGACTTTGATCTTTCATGACAGTGTTAACTCTATTTGGTCCTCAGTACTGCATTGATTTTAAACAGCCTTTTGAGATACCCTCACTAATTATTTCACTGGAAGTTTAATTAAATCTTGTCACACAGGAATAAGTGGCTTCTTGGAATAGCTGCTAAACATTATACAGCATGTAATTGGAGAAAAAGGAGGATGGATAATTATAGCTGGACAGACAAGCACATGAAGAAAAAGCAGAAAGCTATTTCTAAATATCAATTTAAGTGCAAGTGTCTGTGAACCTTCTCAGCTTCCTTTGTGCGCAGAGGTAGCAGACTTCTTGCACTTGTTCTGTTTTCCATCTAGATATTTCTATATCACACATTTCCATTCTCAAATCTCATCCTAATTTCTGTAATATAGGCAACTTTGTAATTTACAAGTTTCTCAGGATTCCTATTAGTTAAGACAGGAATTATTAATATTCAGTCAAGAATACATTACGACTGGCTATCGTCCTTCAGACAACTGCTCTGCTTATGTTTACTCAAAGCAGCAAAGGAAAAGTTGCAAGCATTTCTTTTGTAATGAAGTTGATCTGTTACTGCCTTTTATTTCCTAAATGCAGTCCCATAGATAAAGGATATTAGATCATAGCAGAGACTGCGTTTATTCCTCAACCAGATATACATAGTCAAAAATGGGACCTGTCTTTTTTTCGTCAGCGATTTCACTATCTTTCCACTTTCCTTCTGATTCTTAGATTCCCTAGAGCAAATTAGTAAGGCTTTTACCACAAGTAATTCACCTGGCTCTAATGTTGGACGTCACATGTATATATTTCATACTGAGCCAGCAGCTAGTTAGTATGTTCTGCTTGAAAAACTGAGCAAAAAAGGAAATAAAGCTATATCCCTTAGATTAAGCACATACAAAAATATATTGGCTGGCAGAAAGTATTACTGGTATAAATATGGGATTCATACATAAATATCAAACCTTTAAGATTACATCAATATTTCTTTTTGGGGAAAAAAATATATCATCTGACTTTAAATGAGCTTTAAGAGCAGAAGAAACTGTTTGGAAGGGTATATTAACCATAACAAGACAGCAGAAAGTAAAATTAAAGCTTAATGATAGGCGAAATAAAATAGCAAAATATATTCATTTCCTAATCTGAATTTTAATACATGAACTGCAAAAGACATTGCAGGATCAGGTTTAAAGTTTCTTAGGGACTGAATAAAAGCCTCAAGAGTTTTGTATGATAAGCCAAAATGGTCAGACTGGACTCAACAGAAGGAAAGCAAAATCAGCTGTTTTGAGGGGGAGAGTAACAGCAGCATCAGTGGCAGAGACCAGCAATGAGAAGAGCTGAACAGGAAAGCCAGGCCTTGGTATACATTCTAACATACGTGTTAAGGGAAATGAAGGACCCGAACAAGGCACTACTTCTTAATCTTAATAATATATCTACAATATGGCTGGAACATTCAAGAAAGATCATTTGTTTTCCAGCCCTTGAACAAATGACTGTGACCATCTGGACAGATTGCTCTTCAGCCAAATGGGCTGGAAAGTCTCTGAGAACAAACACTCCTGCTTGGAAATTAAGAGTAAAACCTCTGTCGTTAGCACTTCTTTGATGCCATTCTCAGGTCTAGCAGAAGCACCCCAGGGCAAAAATTTCTTGTTTGAAAAGAAGAGAGAAAAGAGTACTTCCTTGTGTTACTTTTGAAGCATTCTAATAAATGTAATAGGACTTGTATACCCTGTACAGCATTTTCAAAGATGTGAGGGCTCTTTAAATCCCCCCACAGTGAGGGTTTAACTATCAAGTTCCACAGAACTGTATCATTCTCTTCCCAATTAAGCTGCACAATATTTTTCCATCTGTATATTAACTTTATTTTACTGTTGTTTAGTTATTATCTTGTGTTCTTACTACAGGCCTCTGTCACCCCTCAAATAAATTTACCAAATCCTCTAGAACTCTTCATCTCTAAACCAGTATCCATGCTTTTCTGTCACACTCATCATATCTGACAGAGCTTCCAACGGGGTGTCTACTATGGCTAAACACAGTAATAAACTCCCAAGCCAGTTGACCTTGTGTCCAATCACTCCCACTGGATTTCCACAGCAGAATAACCAATTTCAGTTGGCTTATTTCAAAGTAAAGAATCAGACCACACATCTCTCACATTATGGGCTTACTTCTCCCACAGATTGTTTTCAAGTACAAGATAGTGAGATGCTGATCCTGCAGACCCAGCTCCCAGCCCAGTTCCAACACCTACAGGAAGACAAGTCCCACTGGCTGTCACTGCAATGTAATTGCATGTTTTAGTGTAGTTATTATTGGAGTTATGGATGTCAAGGGATGACAGATGGATCATCTGCCCTATTGTCACTAGGGGTCAACAGACACATTGAATTTACTGATTAGGTCAGCACAACAACTGCACAGTTTCAGGCTGAGGAATCTACCTCATCCATTTTATTCTGTGTGGTTTTGGAGCTTCTCAAAGATTAATCTCTTCAGGCTGGGGTTGGAACATCCTCCAGACATGCTGTGGTTGTACTCATAAGAATTTCTCTGAATTGTTTTTTCCCTAGTTCCACTTTCCTTGCAAATAATTTCCTGACTGATACTGACAGATCAGTGTGTCCATTTAACTAAGGAACAAATGAATTGGTGAATGCTGCAAAATGCCACTCTCCTAAACTGAAATCTGCCATACTGACAGTGTGACTTCAAGCAAGTCATTTAACGTGTGTCTGCCCAATCCACGTTTCACAGAAAGTGCCATCCCTGTCTTTATTTTATTTACACTCTCAACTCCTGAGGCTAGGAATCCCTTACTACATGTTCCTGGGATAACACACCCATACTTTCAATCGTGGTTACTGAAATATAAAGATATAGGTAGCTATGTAAGGGAAATAGTTAAAACAACTGCAGAGAAGGACAGAACAGAACAGAGAAAATTGTTTTTTCTCTTAATAATGTTCAACCAGAATAACTTTAGGTGTTACCCTCTACAAAAAAAAAGCACACAAGCACACTATTTGCAGACAGTGTGATCTTCAAATTGTCTCTCTCGTTACAAAAGCTTAGCAAAGTTGTAGATTATAATATGCTTCAAGGTTTCACATGTTCTTAATGGAGAATTTCTGGACTACTGCCATAAATATTTAATAGCTGAAAGTCAGCAAATACATTGCAAGCTGAAACCTATAGTCCATCTACCATGAAAAAAAAAAAAAATCACCACTGCACTCATACATACCATTAACTTCCATGAAGCTTTCTTAAAAAATGGCTCATATGGTAATTTAAGATCACTTTGAATCAACACAACTTTGTAATGCCTTCTTCTGCGCTTCCAGTACAGAATGTCCTTCCCAATGACAATCTAGTCATTACCAGTTGATCTGTTTTCATCATCTGTCCACACCTGCAGTGTATGTGATATGCAGATAGATTTATATATAAAACATAGAAAATAAGACATACAATCTCTATTTTTCATATATCTTCACTACAGAAGTAACCTTTGCTATTCCAAATCACCTGTCCACTCATCCTCCATAAGCAATTTTGTTATGGAAGACTAGGACAAATTCAAAGAAGGCTCATTTTAAAAAAACAAAAACAAAAACCCAACAACAAACGCCAACCTTATAAAATCCTGAGAAATTTGGAAGTTTCTCTGAAAAGCTTCTAAATTACTGCAGCCTGCCAGTGATCTGGTCTAGTTTCCATGTTATACATTTGGAATGATTTTTCACAACAAAATTGAAAAGCAAATTGTCACAATGAAATGATTTAATGAAAACTTGGTATTTCAGAAGCAGTGGCCCCATACAGCAAATAAGTCCACCCCCACCTGCTGCCTCCTGCTATTTCAACCATATTTGGGTGGGGGATGATGGCAAAACAATAACAAAGGGTAAGATTCCTTTTCAGCACTTTAAATATTGATGTGCTATTCCTTCAGACCTACGTACTGAAATGCACAGTGCATCCCCTCTCCTAACAAGTACACTCCTACATCTTCAAGAGCGGAGGCCAGCACCAGTGAGTCAGCCTGCAGCACCACAACACTCGCTTTCTTTTTCCCTGGCTAACTGAAGACAGAGTGTAGCAAAACTGAAGAAATGGATTTTACAGAGAACAGATCCTTCTTCGCCTCATAGTCCCCACAACACGACAGCTGCTGCGCAAGCACTGTAGGACAGGAGAACCCTCCTTGGGAGCACCCAGCAGGTCCCCTTTCTCAGCCCTGCTCCCACATTCTGGTAGGACAAGACCCACCATGCAGCCTCAGCCTCAATCAGTATTTCTGCATGACAATGGTCTTTCCAAAACTGCTTCTTTTTCTCTCAACAGCATTAAAAGCTTTGTAGCTTACACAATGATGAGCATTTGCCTGTCAACACAGCCCTGTGGCACTCCTATTTGCACCCACTAACCGCATTTCTCCACAGAGCTGAAAGTCACTTTGAAACTGCTGCAGGTCTGGGGCAATGGAGAGAAATTCAGGATAATTAGCACAGAAGGTACCTGCTCCAATCATTCCAAAAGAAAAAAATAGGTGCAGAAGAGAAGGAAAAGTACCCAATTTATGTGCAAAACCATTTACCCAGATATCATGCCTGCTCTGACTCTGAAATATAGTATCACTTATTTGTTTCTAACCTCTCATTTCTAACCTAGCATTTCTTCACTTAAAAAAATAAAAAACACCACCACCACCACCACACACCAAACAGTTATGGGAAGATAAAAATACCCCAAAGTAAGCAGTTCAACCAAATCAGATATGAAAAAAAAAGTCAGCAGACCTCTATTATGGAGACTGATTATTAGAAGATATATATGAGCACTTAGGAAAAAATCCTTCATCTTGATCAGAGTAGGAAACAACAGAGACTGCTGTAGAAATAACGCTAGAAGGGATTTTCCTCCAAGCTTCTGTGGAAACAGCAGGCATTGACCCTTCACAAACTATTTGTTTGAGTTCACATGTAGTGAAAAACAAAAGTTCTAGCAACATAATTTCCGATTTCTCTGCTAAACAGTTTGAGACATCCAGAAGGACACTCGGCAATTTGTTCAGCTAAGCAGTAAACAACCCCTGCACACAGCAGGAACATGTGCAAAGCAAACTACACCTGCATGTTCCTCTCCAAACTGCCAGAGGCTGTTAGAACAACTGCATCTCATTTTTGGGAGGAAGAAACAAAAAAAGCACAGGAATAGTGCATCATTTTCCAGAACAAGTTGTTAAAGCTCCACATCAAGAGAAAGTACCATCTGATGTACCATCAATAACTAAAATTAAACTCACATTTAACACTACAAGAACAAAGCAGGCAGCCAAACTTCAGTTTGTTCTTTGCAAACATTTTTATGGTTTAAGCTTATTCAGGTATAACAGCACCTGCTCCTGGCTATGGTATCTTCACCAGAGGCTGAATGCCCACCCTGTCTGTTGCTGGTCCATGGTTGGAATTGGAGCCCTCCTACACACTTTTAGACCGCCAAGGCTGCAGCATCAAACCACTTGCTTCTTGGAGCCATGGCACCATTTAACAAGGAGCGGCAGACCTTGCTGTAGGGCAGGAGAACAGGCAAAGGGCAGCAGGCAGGAGAACAGGCATAGGGCAGCAGCTCCCCCACTGCTCTGCAGCCTCAGCACAGGGATTCCCTGTGGTCCACACCTTGCCACATTGAAATGCAGGACCAGGGCAGCTCCCTGCTGTCAAGGGAGGAGCAGGTTCAGATGGTGCCACCTTGTACCTCTCACCACTGCTAAAACAGTTACAAAAGGCTAGCAGAGGCCAGCTCCTGACCAGGCGATCCCCCAGCACGGCACATGGCATTCTGCCCTCCCACACTGCTCCCGCCACGGCCCAAGATGCCAACTAGACACAAGCACGGCGATTCACTCCAGTACCCAGCTCTGCTGATCGACAACTAAGCCAACACCATTCCACATCACAAGTAAAACTCTGGCTAAGTGCATTAAAATCTTAAATCTTCTCCCTGGGGATCAGCCCTACCACTTGCCATCCCCCACCACAGGCACTGCCCCACAGCCTCCTCCAACCCTGCAAACTGCTCCTTGCCTGCTCCCCTCGCCTTGCCCAGCTCCACAGCATCCCCAGACCCTGCTTGGCTCGCTGGCCACCAGCACCGGCCCGGCTTACAGGTCACCGCCACACTGCTCTCCCACTGGCAGAGCCCAGACACCCTGGGGTAGCAGGAGGAGCTGCAGCCCCTCAGCCACCGGTCCACAGAGTGTTCCTGGCTTCCTACAACTGAACCAGGGCCCTGCCCAGCAATGGCCACAGCCTCTGCAGAGCCACAGTGGGGCTTTTAACAGGGCAACAAACTCACCGCAGATTCACAAGGAAAGAAATTTTCTCTGATCTCTGTTTCTGGGAAGGAAAATATCAAAAAATTAATCTTGTTACGTGGTACTGACTTCCATTCAGTGCAAGACAGGGAAACAACATAGAAAGCTACAGAATGAAAATGAAAAAAAAAAAAAAAACCCAACCAAAAAAAACCCCAAAACCACAAACCAGCAACCTTGAGTAGACAACACTGGAATTGCTTCAGTAAGCAAAACCACAGATGCCAAAGGTGTAACAATTCAAAATACGTTTTTCAAGTTGCTCAAAATAATTGCTGCATTTCTGGAAGATATTTATTATAAACTTGGGCCCCTGTGTGAGGCTGGGCCAACCTAAGTTGGGCACTCCCTAATGAGAAACCCCTTGCTCAAGCCTTGGCATCTGCTGTAGGGACAGAGCCTGAAGCTGCGGGCAAGAACTGGGGAAGTCCTTAAGCGCAACACTCTCCTCATTCCAAACATCACCGATGCAGCTGCTGCGTCCTGGGTGCCCACTGGAGTGCACCCGGGTGGCTGTCAAACAGTGCGGGATACACTTCCCTCAGACAAAAAAACTCCTTCTTTCATTCTAAACATGTGTGCCTGGCAGGGAAGCTTAGCATGCTCTCCAGAAGCAAGGCAAGGGAAAAAGCCAAAATACAATATCAGGAAATAGTCAGCTGAAGAGGGCTTTATGAGTTACAATAGTTCTGAATCAAGTGATTTCTCTGGTTCCTACTAGCTATTTTCAGTCTCATCCTCTCTCCATGCAACTCCTTTGATCTAATGCTATATGATTATCTTTGTCTTCCACCTAAAGCTTTAAGAGTATCTAGCAGTTTCTTGATTGTCCTCTGTCCCTAACACAGACATAGTGGCAGAGATACAGGAGAAGTGAACAAATGCAACCAGTAAAGCAGTGAGAAACAATATTTCCAAGAGAGGAAAAATGAAAACTGTAGTCAATGAGCTTGCTGTCCCAGCTAATGCTGAGCATACACCAGGTATGTCCATGAACAGGACTGAAGTTCTCAGCAGCATGCAGCTTTGGGATTTTATTCACACAAGCACAAGGCAGCACCGCTTTAACCTGCAATGCAATACCTGACCATCTGCCCATGCAGAGACAAAGTCTGCACCAGCTACAGCTCAGTAACTTCCCAGCAGTGCCATGCTGTCGCATGGGCAGAATGTCGCCAGGAGTGTGGGACACAGCAGCTCTGCAGGAAGGTGCTGCTGATGGCTCATTTCCCAGCATCTGAGGTAAGCCATGGGGGGGACGACAATTTACTGGCTGCTGACCTTTGAGGAAGCCAAACAATGCTGCATCTCATGGAAGAGTTTTTCCCAGAGTTTAGCACAAACCCACCATTCAAAATCCACCTGCCACAATGAGCGGCTCATCCCTTGATCCCTAGCTTCGATTAAGTCAATGAGCAGCGTGGGCATGCCTAGAGGTGGTCATCCCATCCCAGTTGACTTCTGAAGAGCTGGGTTCAATTTGTAAAGCCAGAATTCTGCAAATTTCTTCAAGGACCTCTGCTGAGCTCCAAAATCATGGGATGAGGTCTTTACCCACAGCCAGCATAGAGTTCACAGAAGAGGCTCCCTCCCCACCCAAGCCTTTGTTCTGCAGCCTTCCCACAAGGAAGCAATAAATCAAGTTTCACAATGAAGACCTGAGGGCTCCTAACATCCATATCCATATCCATCCATCCATCCATCCACAAAGTGCTCAAATCAAGATGGCCACTGACATAAGCAATATTATGCAGCTAAAGTATCTCTCAAGTTCTGATCTGTCACTAACGTATCCCAGCAAGAACACCCACATTCATGTCTGACTGCAAATGTTTCATGCAAGGTCTGCTGAAGCATTAAGGAAAACTCAAAGTGTGCAATTCACAAAAAAGAAAAATTGGCATAGCAAAGTGCTCATTTTGAGGAAGTATGTGAAATTCTGGAATTAAAAGATAAAGAAATAGGTTCCACATTGGTCAGCTTTACTGTTCATAGAATTGCCCAAAGCTCCTCTGGAGCAGCAGGAAATAGTGATTCTCCCTTTAAGTAAATTATGTCCTGACACTCCAGGTAATTTTTGCAGGAGGTGGCAGAAGAAAAGAGTCTGGAATAACCTCTGCAATCTGTGAGAGTGTGATATTATGATATGGAAAGCAAAAATCATGATATACCAGTCACCTACACCCAGAATAGAGTATCTTGATTTCCGTTAAATAACTGAAGAAATATACTCACATAAATGCAGAGCCAAGAAAGCACAAGAAAGCACATTTAAAAGTGCTTTTCAATCATTCATTTTGTTGTTTAAAAACATCTAAGGCTATTTTCAGTCTATAGTCTCCCTTTCAAATGAATTCTTCAGGCAAAAATCTGCTATTATCACAGATTACTTCATAATATTAACAAGGGAACATATAGACAAGAGAAATTTTTATTTTTATCTATATGACTCTGTCAAATATATGTTTTACAGTAGAGAAGAGAGACCCATAGCCTCTGTAATCTGTGAGTTTTACTGCATTTCACAGAACCTTACGAAGAGACATCTTTATGTGTGACTAATGACAAAGTGAAATGAGAAAATATTTTCTGATAGGGAGATTTTAAAATGTTTTGAAGGCTAGTTGTTGGCCTGCAGCAGTAGCAGAGATGATTATCATAAGGACAAAGAATTCCTAGCCATTTCAAAATAATTTCATTGTTGGTCTTCCATTTAAAAGTTTTTTATTGCCATTCTTTCTATACATGTGCGCCTTGCATAACCAATGCACAGCATGATACCACTCAGGCAAAAGCAAAAAACTGCAAATCTTTCTTATTGAGATGTTGTGTGGGAACCTAAGATGCTTTGAAAGAAAAATATCTAAGGAGAATTTTCTGCCAGAATTCTTCCCAGGACCATTGCCCTCCCAGGACACTGTAGCTCAGCTGCATCTAGACTCATCTCTGATTAATCAGTTAGAAATGCCTGAAACACGTAGATTTACTGCTAATTAGTGAGGTGGTTGTTTGGTGTGGGGGGTTTTTCCCAGTAACTGTTTAGCCATAACTTCCATATTAACTGAGAAATGAATTTTATATGAAGAAAATTATAGCAGCACCTCACACAGTAAATGTCATAGGACAGTCAGATACCTATCTGGCCAAACAGAATTAAGGAAGAAAATACGCCTGTTTCGTAGAAACAGAAAACATTAAAGAACCTGTTTCATAGCCATATTCATAGTCTCTCAATTTTAACCTCAGGGTATGTTGAACTGAAAGACACTTTATGTGAAATCAATGCCTGTTGTGCACGCCCAGACTTTTTCACATATCAGTGTGCAGACTGGCCAATGTTTTAATGGAAATGTCATTTACTGTAAGTAGCCAGTCCTAATACCATTGAAAGATGTGATTACGTTTGCACTAATAGTGTTATAATGCCTCAGGTATCCCGATATGCTTGTAAACTTAAAGCTGTAATGGCTTAAGAGAACTACCCTCATACAGGTTGAATTATTAGGGACTGATACTCAGTCAATATCCCTCTACAAATTAGGAATGAGAGACCTGACACCTCTGTTCTCCTGCAACCCTTGGAGTATAAATCCTCTGCGCATAGAGGTGATCGCACTGCAGGAACACCAAGTACTACACAGAAATAGTTAAGGAGTTCCCTGTATCATATTTGTTATTGCTTACCTATATTCAGTAAGTTGTTGGTCAGACTGGAACAACCTAAAGCCACCGAAGACAGCTTGTCTGGTAAAACTTTAAAGAAAAGTAGTCATCACCAGGCTAAATGCCAAACACCAAAACTGTTACAAACCTGTTTAAACCCAACCTACACTCACAGCTTCACAACCTGCTGCCACATGCAAGCTGCCTATGAGAGGAAACCCCTACCAATGGAAGCAAGAACTGGGTGCCCAATGGCCTTCAGGAAGGGCTGCATAATCTGCAGGATACACTAATTAAACCCAATTAAGTACTGAAGTGCAATCTTAAATCAGACAAATGCTGAGTGAGGTTAATCACAAATTAAAAGGTCAATACTAAGGCATATGTTTACAGAGCTAGATGTTCAATAGGAACACTAATATCAACATTTTTATTTTCTCATGCAACCATACAAGCAAAACACGTATTTGTTTACAAGGAGGGGCTGGTCCTGGGTGGTGCTGAAAGCTCTCAGATGCTCTGAAAGGGGTGGTGTTAAAAGGAGATCAGCTGTATACTGAGAAAAGCCCGTCTTGCAAAGCCTGAATTGCCCACAATACTGCTTTTGAAGTTGTACAAACTTCCACGTGCTTCTGTGTTAAACAACACACAGTATCAGTGCAGAACACAAAGATATGCTTGTGCTGCTATTTCTCTGTCTCATTTACTTATTTGGGGCACGCCTAGTCATAATTAAACTATATTGACATGACGTTTAAACAATTTCTGTATGGATTTACCCATAGGGCTGCCAGCAAACGATCTCTTCCTATTCAAATGAACAAAACAATTCAAGAGTTTTCAGAGACACACATTTTAACTCTCTTTTAATGACAGAATAATGAATATTTTATCGTTGCAGTTTCTGTTTTAAATTAGATTTTTATTGATGTTGGGATTGTCCTGTAATGGTTTCAATTCAAAGCTGGTAGGATTGTAAATAGGTATTTTTTCTAAATATTTGGTACTTTTTTTGATCATTCTGATAGGTACAATTTTCACATTGTTTAATATCCTCAAAGATGAATACGCCAATCATTAAAATGACTCAGTGGTAAAGAAAAGATATCTGTCTGGTCAAAAATACAGTGTAACAATTTGTAAATCTTTTAAAAATTGTTTATCAAACATGTATTTGCATCTTTGAGCATACCTTTAAAATATATGTTAAACAGAATCAGAAAACTTACACTTTGAATAACATTCAATTTTTGTTAGTTATACTCATTAAAAATTAGTTTTATGCCACGAAGAAAAATAAGAGATTTTTATAACATTAATGTACAGAAAAGATTTTGTATTAAACAACAGCAGAGCTAACCATCTGGAAAGAAACATACGTTCTCTATAAATCTATTTAATTTGGGAAATGGGTGAGTTCCAGACACTGTTTTTTTCTCTTAAGAATATCATGTTCTAACAAATTTGCAAGAAGTACACATAGACATATGTTTGTCAGGAATTAACAGGAAAGTATATTGCTGAATACTGTTGCACTGAGACCATTGGTCAACTCCCCAGTTTTACTGAAAATCCATGTATACCACACAGCATGTAACAGAATTTCTACTTACAGTCCTAAGGTTTTATGAAAGCATTGTTTGTTCAGAAAAGTAATGTGCATGTGGATAGTCCATAAATTTCTGAGCTATGGTATGGTTGCTCAGGTGGAGGTTCCCATTGCTTGGTTGCGGGCTGGGGTTAAACCACAGCACAGAGAAACGTAGTCCTGGAGAAAAACAGCTCCAGTACGATTTGTGTTGTCACTGTGCTCCTGAAGGCAGCATTCTCACTGTCAACATGGGAACCAATAGCCAAGTCCTGCCTTGTGCTTTAGGAAGAGGTTGAGATAAAAGGTTAAGATGGACAAACACAGCTAAAACCCAGGCTTGAGCCACAGCACAGCACCCTCCTCACTCATGGCAATGGACACCCCTGCACTTGGTTCATTCTCCTTCCCCAAAAGCTATTACTGCTTTTGACACCAAAGCAAAGGCCTCAAACTGCCCTAAGCAGGCCATACAGATGTGACTAACTCTTTGGGACTGTGCTACAGGTTCTAAGGAGGCATTAGTAGTCCCCAGGACACTGATGCTCTTAAGTTTGACATGGTACGATTCCAGCTGCTATCTTAGAGATCCAAGAGAGAATGAAGAGTTTATGCTACACTTGAAGTCCAACAGATCTTGTGAGAAAAGGACGTGGCACACAAAAGTGATACCAAGAGGTGAATTGTTACTACCTGGTCCCCAAAATGGGATGTGGGATAGGGTCACTAAGCAGCTTGACCTCAGCACACAGACATGATTACTAAATGCCACTTGCAGTAGCACTCATTTCCTGGACAACAGAACAACGATGTGGCCCATATTAAACCTACCCACATTAGTACCATCAATTGGAAATCACTACTGTGGTGGTTATGAGAAGATAATTAAAATAAAATAAGTTACTAAAAGATCCCATCAAGTTTGACCTTGAATAATTACATTTCTAATGCACAGGAAGGCTACTAATAACAAGCTACCGTGAAAGCAGAAATTCAGATGTTTTTCTTGCAGGCAGAATTGAAAGGAAACACACTGCTTTTTCCAGTGTCTTTAATTTTCAATACGGAGTCTGCAATGAGCTGCTAATAATCATACACTATGCCATCAGGGTTTTGCACCTATTTACATATAAATAGTTCTGACCTGACTTGGCTAGCAACAACGGTTAATTTAATTTATTGTCCTTTGGCAAGTGAATAGTCATTGGTTTTCTAGCACTTTTAACCTTGGCAAACCCTTGGGAAATAAAAATTAGATTGAAAGAAAATTACTAGTGGTGGAGAACAGTAAGAAAGTGACAGTAGTATATATAAACCTCAGGCAGCAGTGGAATAAAGTGTCATATTATTGTATGCTGTCTTCTAAAGTTCAATATTACTTTCCTGATTTACAATTCTGTAATTTTTCCCCAGTAATTCTTCTTGCTTCGGGGACTTTTGCACCTAACTTCATGTTTTTCAGCTGGGAAGAGGGATTAACCTATTTAGCATTAAAAAAATCTATCAGAATTCATAAGAATAAACCAGTGGTGTGCAACCAACAACAGCTAAATAAGGTGACAGTTATTGACCACTAATGACTGAATATTAGAGTAAGACTATTTGATCATCACTCCTATACCACTTGTATGATAACACACTTGAAGCGCCTTATTTCGGCCCCTGAATTCTAGCGAGAAAGTATAAAGCCCAGAAGCATTCCTGTCCCCTCACAACACAAACAGCTGTCTCCTGGCTTTCACTTCAAATGCAAAGTGCTCAACTGAGTGCACACAGGATGACTCACTATTGACATCGTTATTGTAATGAAGTCTAGATAAAGAAGATCAGGAGTGCAGTAATAGGCACTGACACGACTGGAGTTTGCTGGGAGCACTAATCTTTTCAAAAACTTCTGAGTGCTAGTTTTATAGACTGAAAGAGTTACCATTTGTAAAAAACAAACAAAGAAAAACAAACAAACAAAAAACCCGAAGGGAACTGAACACTGGGAAATGCCCCAGGAGTGAAACGCAAGCAGCACTGGCCTCAGGAAGTTCATGTGCCTTCCCACCCCTGTTCCTCACCTGGAACTGAGGTGCGGCTTTGCTAGATCTCAGAGAAGGTTGTGAGCCACCTCCTACCCTTACAACGCTGGCTCTGGGCAGAACCACAGGAGCAGAGATGTGGGGTAGAGACAGTTGCAGAATAGATTTCCATGGAGTTTTTAATTGCTCCTGGATTCCTAGAAATTCTAGATATGCAGAGTTCCTGTCTGCTCTCATGCGCATCCTGGGCTCCCGTTTCAGCATATTATAACACACATTAGCTTGGAAAGTAGTAAAATCAGTCACATAGATGGAGTATTGACGCAGTGAATATTTGGTTTCTGTTTTATGCTGGTGAAATTTGGCAGTTTTATATCTGAGGCTATGTCACACTGTGGAGAAACAAAATATTCAGGAGAATGAGTCAAACACACAAAACTGTAACCTTCATGACAAATGATCAGTGTAGATGCAAAATACGATCTGAAATTAAGGAAAACAGAAGTCCTCAAGAGACCCAAGTGGTTGTAAATGCTTTCTCAACAGTCTTCTTTAAAAAGGGAAAGTTATGTGCAGTTCATGCCTTGTATAATCTATCTATGTACCTACCTACATAGCAAAAATCCAATAGAACCTATTTCTGCAATTAAAATACTGCACAGTGTCAGTTATCCCAGAGGACTGTGCTTGCTTTTTATCTGGGGTCACTTATAGGTGCAAATTATAATCAACACTGCATATGATGACAGATAATGCTAGGAAAAACTTTATATCTCAATAAAACTATGTTTTATGATGGCTGCACTGTGCATTAAAAACTAGCAGAAGACAGGACATCTATTATGCCATGATTGAAATAGATATACTGATGTTTGCACTAGCAAAGCTGTTCATTTAAAAGTATATTTGTCAAAGAGAAAGTAGGAAAAAAAAGCATTTCTAGATAAAGGCTATGAACTTTTTCACAGGCTTGTGTACTGCTACCTACACAGTCTATGAGGCAGAAAAAATGGTTTAATAAGATGCCAGAATGATATTACTTGTCAACTTTTGGTGTTAAAACCATCTTCTGAGTACATGTTGTTTTCAAAGGGGTCCTTTTAGGATCCTTTGCGCTGTCTGGTTGTGCGCTATTTTGATGCACTTTGCAGTAACCTCATTGTGTCACAGTGTGCTGGGAGTTCTCAGCTTCTCTATGATTCCCCTATGAAGAAACAAAACTAAAATAAAATTTATTTAGCCATGTAGATTCCAGAGTGATTGATTTGAGAAGCCCCTAAGTGGCTTGGTTTTTCATCAAGCACCAAACTCCCACCCTGCTGAATCCAGCCCCAAATGATATCTCAAGTAGGCAATCCAGCACAAGGCGCTTTTGAAAACAGAGGCCTGTATAGAAGTGTAGAAATAGAAATAACCACTAACACTGTCGGTTTGGTTGTTGCTTTAGAAGAGTTTTAACAACATTTACTGCTCTATTGATACAACAAATACTTTGGGGAAAAAATAAGTTTTGGGGATTACTGACAGCTTGTATGTACATGAAACTGCTGCACAATTTGTTTTCCAGAATTAAAAAAGAGTGAATGATTTCAGACAGGAAGGACGTTAGAGGTATTGTCTAGCACTTTATGAAGTTCTGTTGCCAGAGCCAAACTTTCTAAGATGGACAATATGCCACAGATGTGTAATTTAACTGTGACCCAAATGTACAGACACACTGGCATATTTTTTGGGGGGACCAAGTGCTTGACTAGGTTGACTCTGGCCACAGCTGCTGATTAAGCAAAGACAGCTTTCCTAGTAGTATGACTGGGGGAAACTTTGCAGTTCTTGCTTGTTGTGGTGGCTGTTCAAGTACCCTGCCATGGAATTTTTCTGCCATCTCTGCCACCAGTTTCTCATAAAATGGATGTGGTTCTGCCCAATCTTGTCCTGTACTTAAAAATCACACTCATAGACAAATTAGGCAAATGACCTGTTCAGATTACATCCTAACTGCTCAAGGTGTTTTTGCCCCCTCATCAGAGGTTCCTCTTGCCTTTCTTGAGCATGACAAACACATAGATCAAGTACGTGTGTATGTCTTTAACTATATAGCAGCTAAAATTTATGCCACACATCAACAGGTCCCACTAGACTTATGCCACAGTGAGTATGACCTTACCCAAGAGATTATGCATATACATGGGATTGTTCAACATGAAAATCAACCAAAATTATAAATCTTCACACTACATCTAAAATTAAGATCTTATAGGGTCAATTTGAATTATATTTTGGTCATCAACATCAATTAAATGGCTAACATACAAAATTATGACCATCATAACTACTATTCCTAGTTGTCTCCAGGTTTTCAAAATATCTTGCTCCTAAGCCACCAGCCCTCTTACAGTCCTGAGTGTTCTGAGACTCTTTTCCCTACATCTTTGCCTCTGTGTTTTATCTCCTACTTTTTAAATTTTGATTTGTGACTGCATGTTCTCCAGCATGCACTGATGTGTCCCTGTTAGTTATTTCCAAACCCCTCAATCTCTGTACATTTAAAAAATGTTTTCCATGTAACACCCCATTGTAATCTGCTCAGTAAAGTTCCAGCTAATTCCCAAATTACTATTTCTGGATTGTTTAAAGGAGTGTTGTGGAGTACTTACACCTGAAAGGAGAGAAGAATGTGCTGACAGCAGCTCTTATCCAAAGTCCCAGGGATGTCAGTTGTCTTTTCATTGCTAATTACAAGGATTAGAACACCACCATTCTCCACAGTGTCTTGATCTGGAGAATATGTGAATTCCACAAACACAGCAGCAGGCTCAGGAAATGGGTCTTGAAATGTTGAAAAAAATTAATAAAATTTTTATGCCAGTACATTTTAACTAAAGTATTTTTATGCCAGAAGTATGTTACCAGCAATGCTTTTTTTCATCCCACAGGAGATTTTTGTTTTAAAAAAAAGAAAATCAATAACCATTGTGCAAGAAAATAAATTCCATTTGCAGCTTAGAAACAATTTCCTTTTCTGCATTTCTCTAAAAGCATATTTTGCTTCTCAGTCACCTTTGGAGAATCATTTCCAAAAGTAAACTTTTACATTCCTGATGTTAAAAGCACAAACATACTGTGAGTACTTGTTCAAATGAACCAGTATTGTGTGCCTTAACGTGATCCTGAATGGTTTTGTCTCAGGTATTCCCAGCTATTTTAGAGGTTGAGTCACCGTGTGAAATTCAAATGCTGTTTCATTTCACATCAGTCATGATTCACCCTGAAATTTATAAGATTTTACCAAGCTGCTGTTTTATGCATTAGGTACTTAGGCTATTTGCTTCAATAATACAGCGTCACTTTATCACTTAACTTCAAAGTGATTAAAACTCTCTGTGAAGTAAGAGAATATTAAGTTCCTAATTTACTGATGGGAACTGTGTCAGAGAGGTCTCGTTCCAAGAGATATTTAGGAGAGCCGCAAGTATTTCACCAGGAGGAAACATGGAGCAGCGGAGCATGTGACAGCCGATGAAATCAAATGCAAACAAAGCACTGGGAGTTTTGAAAGCCTACCTGATGCAGCTTAGGGTCTTTACGTAATTTTGCACATTTTCAAATACAGCCTAAAAAGACGGACTATGCCTACACCGCTGAGTCAAATCTCAGCATGGAGTAATTGGCTCTGCTTCTCAGCAGGCCAAGTCAGACTCCAATATTGTGCTGCTGCAATTTTAGTATGCCCAGCATCCAAACAGCTTTACTTTAAAGCCACCTTGGCAATACCTACGTTGTACTCAAAGCATTGCTTTGACTATGGTACAGGCATATCTGAACAATAAAATTGGTCCAGTTCTTGTGTTAGCACTGAATGAGCACTTGCCATTTGAATGTTTTTTGAATAAAAACTCAGTTTTCACTGAATCAACAGTTTTTCAGAAAACAATACATTTCAACACACAGAAAATCTTCTTTTGGACAATCAAATTACATTATTTTACCTGAAGCTACATGGTAGTGACCTGTTGTTGAACTGAACTGATATGCTTAATTCGAGATCAGCAAGTGCAACAAACATAAACCTCCATGAACAACATGTAATGTGCTCCTTTGGATAACTGAATTTGTGTATAAAACTAACTTGAAAGACTAACTTTCATTTCATTTAAAAGAAAATAAAATTTTGCTTGGACGGTAAATAGTGCCATTTCTAAATCTATTTTTAAAAGTTTGTGTTCTGTTAGGAAAAAAAAAGAATAATTAATCTTCAATCTTTTCAAACTATTTGGGCTGAAAATAAACATTAAATGTTGATATTCCTCCCAGAAAAGAAACTGTAAATTCTGGTTAACTCTGGCAGATTTAGACTAGTCTCTTTTTGAAAAGGAGAGTAGGAGTCCAATCCTAATGAAAGTAGCTCAGATAACCTCCTGGAGGTCTGTGTCACTTTTGAAAATGGGGAAAAAAGCTCCTATCCAACCTAGACATTTTCTAAATGTTTACTGTTCTTGTGCCCAACGTGTTACACAATAAAACCAGGGGAAAGCCAACCAATAAAATCAGGTTTCTTGTCATACGTCTGTTCTGAAATCGCTAAGTATACCTCTTTGCTCAGGACCATCTTCTCTTTAGGACTGCATGCAGCTGAACTGCTGGTCATGATTACAGTCCTTCTTTTTACTGGAAGAAGCCATTACATATACTTTGACAACAGGAAAAGTGAATATACATTAATTTTCCATTTCAAAACCAGCATGATAGTTGGTTTTGATTACACCAGTTCCTTAGAGGATAGAAGTCAGGCTACCAGTTTCCAGTTTGGCCTTGATACAAATGGTATGAGCCACAGCAGCTTCTAAATAGGAGGTTTACTACAAATTAGGATCTGAATGGAAAGAATGAGATGGCAGACAGAGAGGATTATGAGTCTGTGGCTATATTCTGACATATATTGGATTATTAGGATTTGCATTCATTAGGAAAGTTAGACTGGCATTTGCATGAGTGTGATATATTGTGCAGTTCATTAATGTCCTATAGTTAATATGAGAGGGGAAATTATAAGCTGACTTTTTTTGATGAACAGCTGTAGGTTTTGCACACTTCGACATTGCTTGTGGTTTGTAATGCCAAGCATGGCTCTGCTCCTCCACAGAGCCTCTGCACCCATATGAAACTGGTGGGTTTTAACTGATGTAGGAGGCTACCTGCACTGTACTTTGTAGAAACTAGCCCCTGTTGGTAACTAAAAGTTTTCATAAAATATATTGAGGGTTAAATCTGAGTTTCAGCTAAATCCTGTGTGAAGTACAATTCATATTGAGGTGAATGGATTGCACTGCAGTAACGACAGGCAAGGTTGTAAGCTGGAGATGCGATCTGCAGTCTGTTGCAGTTAGTTAAGTCAGTGACTCAATCAATCGGAATCTATAAGAGAAAAGAAGTGTCCTACTCTATCTATTTATTTGTTTTCTAAATATTTGGATAGACTATGGAAGCTACTTAAACAGCCCTTAAAGCCCTTGGCTATAGGCACCTTTAAGCTTGACTTGCACACAACTTAACAGAATTCAATATTGTCTTAGGAACTCAAATTCATTAGTCTTCAAATTAAGCTCTGATGACAATTTATGGCTTGAAAATCCTCTCACCCCCACTATGAGTTTCATGGCAAGCAGGTAGACTTACTCAGAGCTCCTCAAAGAAACTTGAATCACTTCCTCAGGAATAGCTCTGCTGTGCGTCCTGTCACAACGCTGAAGCTGGACCATCTGTGATAGTGCTGAAACAACTGACACGTAATAGCACAACATAGAGGGGAAAGCAAGCAAGGGGGAAGTGGAGAGCTGAAGCCAAGCTCTGGGGAAGGCCGAACACAGAGGATAATACTGCTAAATGCATTTTCATGACAGGTGAATAATGAGTTCTTATTGGTGAGATGCTGCTTGTTAGACTTCAATATTTAGAAGGATTTATAAAGGCTTATTACTAGGGACTGCATTAATAGAGTCTACATGGGTCTGCACTCCATCAGCCCGTCTCCTGGTGTTGATGTTTTCCTTCTTTATTTTTTTACTTATTTTGAAAGAAAAGTAATAGAACCCCCTATTTGCTTTCCAGAGCTGAAGGAGTAATTAACTGTGGGAGCAAGAGGCAAGAAAGAAGAGACCTCAGGCTTAAGCTATTTGATTGCAGAGAGAAGCAAAACTATTATCAGCATTAATACAGAGAGATCAGAAGCCTCAATATGAAGGTATTAAAAATGCACACAATATTGATCGACAGGTTTACCATAATTATGTAGTAGAAGCTGATTCAGCTGACTGTGCTTTCAGACTTTCTGGGTGATGTATCTCCCAGCTCATGAAGTATAGTCTGATGCTATGAATACTCACTGACAGCTTCATTTTAGTAATTTGCCACGGCAGACTGACATTTTATTAGAGCTCAGTAGAAGATACATTGAAATTAATGGGGGAGACTCTCTGCTTTCAGCAGGCTTTGGATAAATTAATAGGTTTTATTTCTGATAAGATGGTGGGAGACCCTCTTAAAACTACAATAGCTTCAAAATTTTCAGAAAATGAAAATGAGCGGGAGTTGTGCATCTGAGTCCCATTTGTGCTTTTGAACACTCCTCTTCTTTATAATTACACAAAACACTTGTCAGGATGGAAAGTCAAGAGAGAAGATGCTTCACCTCTGCTCTGATGCACCTCCCCTCAGATTAGTTTGCTCTCTCTTATTCCATTCACTTTCCTTTTCTAGTCTCCTTTCTCAACCAACTATTTTCTCCAGTTCCTCCTCCCATCTTAATCTCTCTGTCAAGCTATTTGCTACTGTTTCCATCAGTGGATCCAGGAGCTATTGCCCTGCTAAGCAAGATAATGTTTAACTATCATTCCCAGTTCCTAGACTCTTCTTCCCAGTCTGTTCTGCTCTTCTGATATGACATTGTCTAATCTGATTTTGAGTCAGCATCAGAAAATTAATCACTGAGCGCAAAGGAGAGACAGGCTCTTATCCAATGTGTTGTCCATCCATACGTCAGCCTAGAGCACCTCAAAAAAGCTATTACAGGGAAGAGACCTAGGGTACCATAGTCCTGGGCAGTAAATTGCAGGGATGGTGCATCTTTACTCTGTTAACCCGTAAGAGCTGTGAAGGGCTGGAGCAGACTGTCAGGGACCCGAGTAAACTGCAGGGGCTCTCCAACCTCTCACCCTTCCCTGGGGTTTGGCTGGTTGTGCTCCAAGCCAGTTTGGATGGGGTGCAGCTGTATAATCTTGGGTCCGACTACTGTGTGAAGAACTGTGCAGGAAAGCTGTGAGAAGCTTTCACATCAAAGGTCTCCCTGTCTTTGCCTCGGAGCCGCATTTAAGCCACATACCTTGCTAGTCTCAGCCCTGGCTTGCTGACTGAACACCCTGGCTTGACCTTGGCTCTGCCTCATCACCTCTGGACTGTGACAGATCCTGGTTTCCATCACCAGATCTGCTCTATGCATCCTGGTTGGGTACCATGGGATGGCACCCTTGTGGGTGAGGACCCTATCCCCGCCTATCTGGCACACCCAGGCTCGCCTGCCCTAGCAGAGCTGCCTGTCCAGACAATCTGAGCAATGCTGGCTCTGGAGAAAAGGAACAGCTCAACATGCAGATCATCTCTGGGAAATTTAGCAGCCAAACACTCTATACCAAGATTGCACAAGCATCATTTATCAATGGCTTATGACTGAATCCAGTTAGACACTGAGCAAAAGGAACATCCCTAACAGCCCTTCAGCCATTCAAGCCCATGTCCCAGAGAGTAAGGCAGGCAGCCAGAGAACTTGAACTCAACAGGACTCTTCAAGAATGCCAAATAATACATTTCTCTCTCCAGTTCCATCCTTGTGTCTTAAGCAAAGCCTAAATTTAAAATAAAATAAAATAAAATAAAATAAAATAAAATAAAATCAATCAGCCTGTATGCTTGAGGTTTGCACAGTCTAACCATCAGGAGGGGAGAACTTGACAAGAGGAAGCACAGAGCAACACAGAGTATGGGCTGTATACAAACCCAAGAATCCATGTTAATTTTCCATTCCTATTTGGTTCACATCCTTGTCTATACGTATTGCAATTTATTATGCTCTTCCTGTACAGAGTCATAGCCAGGCTCACCTTTTGTTCCATTTGATAATGCAGATACGTGGTCCTGAAGGTGACAGCTTCTGATCTGCACATTCACCAGCTCTTTGTGGCTAACAATGGTGTTGAAGTGCCACGGTTCTTTCCATTTCAAGCAATTTAAAGGCAGAACTTGGTCCCTGAACCAGAACCAAAGGCCACTGAAATCAAAAGAAATACTCTGATTAGCCCCAGTGAGATCTGAATTAGTCAGTAAAGAAAACTTTCCATAGAAGCTAATGTAGGATTGATTCGCTTATCAAAAAGGCACTCCAAAGCACATTTGTTATTAATCCTCCTTCTCCTTAAGGCTGCCCTAAATAGTTCCAGTTTCACTTCGCTCTCCACTTGTAAAGTTAAAATTTCCAGAAGTTTTAAAGACACTCTTTGACAAAGGATCACTGGAAGGACCAGTGGAAGTTTAGGGATCATTAATTAGACCAGGAGAGAATGAAGTTCTATTAAAATTGCCCATCTGTGAGTGTTAATTTAGCAGCTACTAGTTATTTTTCTCTGCTGGGATGGTAGATGGAAAACAAGCTGAGAAAACAAAAGGCAGAAGAAAATAAGAGGGGAAAAACAGTGTGAAGCTTATCAGGAGACAATGTTAATTACACTTTAAAGTCCTCAGTCACCGAAGCTTCTATTTACAATAGAAATAGAAACAGTCCAAATTATCTCTGCATTTTTTTTAAACTGTGATTACAGTTCTATTTGCTACTTTTCTCTCATTATCTTTAACTGGAGAAATATCAAGTACTTTTAATTTCTGGATATTGTTTTGTCACTTTTTATTGAATTTCTTTTGTGTGTGTTCTAATGAACACACATCCAAGAAGTGTGTGCAGCCAGGTGAAGTGTGGAGCTAGCTGACTGCAAGAGTCACTGCTGGCTGTTTAGCGCTAACCAGACGAGTTCCTATAGGATATTGGATATTGGATATCCTATAGGATATAGGATATTGGAAATGAATCCTACAATCACACCTTCCCCAAGACATCATTGCAGACTAATTCATAGTAGTGGTTGTTAAGGTGCAATGGCAGCAAAAAAAGGACTTTGCAAAAATGGCACAAAACAGTATCACCTCTATACCTTGGACCACTAAAATAAAAGGTCACGTACAATTAACATCTATTCAGGATTTTGCTACTGAATTCAGTGAGAGCAAGACTATACCCATTGCGTGCAAAGTTGGCAACAGCTGTAAACAAGTGTAATCTGCTCTCTAGGGCTGCATTTTTATATGCCAGAAATAACAAGAGGTGGTCTTTCTTTTAAAATGCTATGTTCATTAACAAGGAATACTTAGTCTAAAGAAATGACTGACCTTTTCCAAGATGCACCAAATTTCAATTCCTAAACAAGGAAAGGTCTTTGTCTTTAGAAGCGGTTATTTGCTTTCTGAGTTTCTAGTCTGAATGTTCTGTGTAAGGCACCATGGGTTGCAAAGTTCCTGATTTCACAACTATGCATAGTTGAAATATTTTCATTCTTCACTTTGAAATAATTACATTGTTAAACAATAGGCAAAGGTAATTTCAAAATTATTTTGCAGGCCATAAAAGAATCCCAAATCCTAGCACATTTCTATTCAAAAGAAAGTTTCAGATATTAAATTATGATTTACTTGGTTTTTAAATAGGTGAGAAAAGTCAAAGATATTTTATTGTAGGTTTACTGCTCAAATTTGTGTAGGTTTGCAGACATTTCTAACAAAACTACTAAAGCTAAAAAAAATATTAAATACTAGAGCAAACAGTATCATTCTGTCATCTCTACCCATTATAAAAGTCTTTGGGTGTGCTTTCAGCACATCGAAGTTTAAGAAAGGCAAGGATTAAATGATCAAATAAAAAACACCATATAACATTGCAAGGATCTTCAGTCTGAGATGGTGAGCTGTATAAACCAAATGGTCAGGCATGCTGAGAGTTCACTTGCAGACAGTCAGACTTCATTAGTAGACTCACACGGGACTAGAGACAGACCTGTGCAAAGCCCTAAAACATTGAGACATCGCACGTCTGACTTATTCCACATCTTGATCTCTGTTTTGCAATGCTAGATGCAAACTCGTTGTTGGATTTTTCTTTCAATAGTCATAGGCAAAGCAAAATGAAATTTCTCTCTAGCTATGAATGCATTCTAATTGCTTTACTAAAACTCCTCGCTAGAGGAAATTACTTCTGGCTTTGCAGACTATCAGATTTCTTGAGAACATTGATTTGTAAGCAGAACTTCTAGCTGAAATGAACGGCACAAATCTTGGTGTGAGCCCTGATTTTTAATATTCAACATGCTTTCCACCCATTCTCCTTACATTCCTTTCTCAGCCATGCTTCTCCTATTATGTATCCCATCATTGCAACAGCCTGTTTTAAGTGCAAAAAGTAATTCATAAATATAAAATGAATAAATGCTGAAGTATGTCTGCATTAGAGCAGATCATGACAGGACCTAAATAAACACTAGTAGCAAAGCTGCATTTCTGCTGGAAATTGCTCAGCTTCCGTGTTCACCAGATCAGCCAGGTCAGTCCACCTAAATCCAGGGCTCGAGCAAAACCAGTCACCTCTGCATGAGCAGAGAGGAGCTGCAGAAGGGTGCATGCTGCCCATGCGGAGGTGGGAGATTGCAGCTGTTTTGAATAGTTCTCTGGAGAGCACTTTCCTCTACAAAGAAGAAGGGGGAAACTAATCATAGGTCCTAAGCAGGGGTGCAGAGGGGAGAAGAAATAACATCTCCCTGATGCTTCAGAGGATTACCACAGAGTGCTCCCTGCAGAGAGGACAGCTCCTGGCACCACAGCCCGGCAGTGGCGAGTGTCACCCAAGGCGTACACTTGGCAGCTCCGTAAAAGCCCTGTGCTAATGGCACAAGGAGAGCACTCCCACCACCTGCACACTCGGAGGTCTGAGCCAAAACATATGCCTTCACAGTACAGTGGACTTTACTTTGTTATTATTGTGGGTTTCACTAACCACCCCCAACACAAATGTTCTGTTTTGTTTGTGGCAATACTGCCACTGAACCTCCCTGAGGGAATAAAGGGAGGTCTCAGCATCACACCTCTATCTGGCTCAATCACCTAGCCTGGGAAGAGTTGCTGGACCTCAGAAAGCTAATACACATTTGATGATTCTGTATGATAGCCTCGGAAATGGGTATCTCCATGGCAATGAAGAGAAGCCATTGCATGCGGGCACTGAGTGAAACCGAAGTCCCTTCTGCTGTAGGCTGCTGCAAGAATTTTGCATGAAATATTAAAAAGAAGCCTTTATGCCTGGAGTCCTTACTGGGTCACCTCAGCCTTCAGCTATCCTGCCAGCTCAGTCCTCTCCTTGGGGTGTAATTAATTAAAGGCAAAATGGTATGAACCTGCTAATGGTTTTGCATTGCCCAGAAGAAAATCACTGAATTACCCTGGGATGCCTGCTCTGATTAGGAATAGCACTTACTTGATTGAGGTACTTCATTTAGCAGTGAGACTAACAGTATAGAAGCAGTAGAACTGAACAGCATTAAAGGGAAACCACCTCAGAATATGCTCTTGCAAAGAAGATTAGTGAAGGTTAAAAGGATCACAGACTATACACCCACATCCTTTCTGAAAGACCTACAGACAAGAGACTGATTTCAAGCTGGCTGGTGTTTTTAGCTGAGCTGAGTGCAGTTACCTGGAGGTACATCAACATAGCTGAGATCAAGGGCCCAGTTCTCAGGGATAGAAAATAACAGTTTGTTCCATCAACTATAAGTTGACATATGCTGTGAAGCTACTTTCTGAGTCAAACTCTAAATATTTAAGTTAGTAGGAAAATCTTTCCTTGGGCAAGATTATGCAACCTCTGCTTATTGTAGAATTTCTTGTATTGTCTTCTGAGGCGCCTGGTGCTGGGCCCCCCCAGGGGCAGAATGAGATGAGGGTAGTCCAACTTACGTTCTGAGTTTGTAGTCTGGTGCAAGCAAAGCCAGAACTCATATCTGCTGAGAAGAAACAATTTTTTTAAAATCCCATGAAAAATAAATGAAAGGGTTTTGACAGTCCTTTTTTCCAACTGTAATTATCTTCAAAGTAATTATCTCTGGAGGAATATAGCTCTGCTCTTCCATTGCATTAAACCAACTTTGTCTTTCCTTTTCAGAAGCAGCCTCAGTAAGACAAATCTTGACTGTAAAGAGCATATTGTGAAAGTGAGGAGGAAAATGTGTAATTACAAAAAAGCCGCTTAAACTTTTGCTAAAAGACAGAAAAAAGGAAAGACTGAGGAACGGCAATAGCTATGGGTTTTTTTTAACAGAAGAGTTTCTTTAGATGAAGTTAGTGGTCCTGAAACAGAAAGAATGGATGCCACCCCAGCATGAAGAACATCACAGACATGATCATGTGGAATTACACAGGAAGAGACTAGGGTTTGTTTTTCAGCAGCCACTTCCACACTGTGTTATGCCCTGTCTATACACACAGGGTAGAGCACAGCTCAGAAGGCAGGTTTAGATCACATTTCTAGGCTAAAAAACACCAACCTTTTAATAAGAAAGATAAACTTTTCCAGATATCATAGTCTGTAAACCCTACCACGACTTCCCTGAGTTGAATGGATCAACTGCTGCTCCACAATGAGGACATGAAAGAAAACTAAAGCTTGGGTCCTACTCTGTTGGTTTACAAACTCCAGATCCATCTTCTCTCTCCTCTCTCCTTCTTTAAATTACAAGCAACTCAGCTAGTTGGTTCAGCCAGCTCTCTTAATCTGGAAAAAGTCTGGCTGCTTCCACCTATATATTTACCTTCTAAAATTAGAGGGGAGAAGGGGGCAGGAAGGAACAAACCTAGAAAGCTCAGGCACATGAAATTCTTTCGCTTTATCAAAATACTTAAAGCCCCTCGTGCCCAGAAACTGGACAACACCCTTGCTGCAATGTGTCCACACCATTTATCACCCATGCCTCTGGCCAAATACCAGCCCTCCCTTAAGACCTTTTGGTGTGCAAAGGCTCATGACAAAGTTTTTCTATCATCAGCAAGAATATATCAGCTAGAGATGTCATGAGAGGCCTGTTTAGAAAACCTGAACACCACACCATCAAACAGAAATACACAAAACAAATCCTTTCTATTGAACCCAGTGTAAACCATGGACGGGTTTGGGTCCACAGGGCTTTGGTTTTAAAATCTTCAACCTACATGTTCATGCTGGTTGGTCACTATTTCATGCATCCAGTCTGAATATGACTGCATACAGTGACACCCAAACCAGGTAACCAACTTCCAGCAACAGATACCTATCACTTGAACTACAGCACTACCACCAAAGATGGCCATAACAGCAGGTCAGTAATGTCTGTATGTTAGTGTACAACACTGTCAGCTTGCCAGAAATAATTTCAATGACTGGCAGCTCCATTAAGGAACTAAGACTACCTACGGCTGAGGTATCATGAGGGATGCTGAAAAACAATGGTCCATCAAGACATGCTGCTGCAATGTGTTTCTGAGGACAGCCAATGTTTTCTTTGCATGAAATCTGTTTCTATCAAGAACTCAAGAGAAGCTAGTATTTTTTCTGAACTACATAAAAGCAAAGTTTTTCACCATTCGAGCCACAAAAACCACTAAGGCTAGATATAGGGCAGGAAAAGGTTCTGCTCTGTGTGCAGATCAAAGAAGACCTGTATCTTCAGTTTAGATCATGAAAGCTAACGATCACATCATGTCTAATCTCTGCAGCTCCGTCGTACACAGGATCTCCATCCTTCTCACACCAAGCTTCGCTGCTTTCTTTCTGTTCCAAATCTCTGTGAAAACCACTATCAGGTACTGACCCCATGAAGTTGCCGTTTATCCTTAACCTGCACAAGACTTCTGCTTTTAGGCTCTCCAGCATAATGACCATATGTGTTTCTTTAGCACAAGCACCTGCTCTCCAGAGCCCTGCACTCCTGCAGTGCCACTATACCAGTACCGCTACTCGTACCCGATCGCCAGACAGACAGTTGCCTCCTTACATTCGACAGTTCAGCTGTCCCTTCTCTTGTCTTCCACAAGTGGTTTTCCGGGCTGTTAACGGTGGAATTTGGTAATAAAGTGCATGTTATTTGATTCTGAACAGGCAATTAGACTTCCTCATTTAGTTTTTAGGGCTTTAACTGCCTGACTTGACACTAATGTGAATTAACCAGCATCCCACCCTGCTATGCCACTACCATTAATGCCAGTGCAATGTGCACAATAATTATGATATATTATACTGCTGGCAGCTCATCTCCATATCATTCACCTTTCTTTTCCCAAATTGGTCTGATGGTAGGATCACACATTCCCTAATTAACACTTTCTTTCTGTGGTTACTAATGAGTCTGTTGATATCACTTCTTCAGGCTGCCTCTATTATAATAAAGTCTTGTGGGTATATCCAACTCCAACTGTCCGCTTTAATTAAGAGACAGATGTCATTGACTCTTTTTCGTTTAACACTTAACAGACATATAGTCCCCTGGATGATAAATGAGGAAGGGAAATGCTTCATCTTTGCTTCTTTCTTCATTGTACATCGCAGGACTCTGGGAAATGGCTTGGGTAAGGGACTGGAGAGTGAGACTGATACCTGAAATAGCAGCATCTGGGAGAAGGTCAGCCTTGGACTTTTTTAAAGAAAAACAGGGCTAAGGCAGAACACACGGAATTTATGGAGGGAACAGAGGCAAAAATTATTTCTGGAGCAGATTTAAACAAATCACAGGAGAAAACAACTCTCCCATTTAACAAGGCTTGTTAGGTTCACCTGTGGATCTTTCTGCAGCTTCACCAGAAACTAGAAGCAGCCAGTTGTGTTCATTTCATATTTTGAGGACAATTGATCTGATCCAAAACCTAATGAAGAAGGGGATCTCATTTAGCGTTCTCAGGCTTTCACTGACACGGGATCACGGAAGTTAAGATTTTCTATGCAGAACAGTCCATGCTGGTTGTAAAACGGCATCAGAAAAGGCAGAACACAAAATGGGTATACAACGTCTGCTACAGAGATCTTTTCAGCAAAATATCACAGTGTCTTTGCTCTTGAAAGCAACATTTAAGCTAATCCTTCAGGAGGCTAAAAAGATAGAAATCAATAGTATTTGACTGTTTTGTTTTAACATCAAAAAAGCTATTCAGCCATAGCTTTCATACAAAGCACCTGTCCTATTCCTTTTAAAGGTCTTGTATCTTTTGATATTCTTTGTTTACAAAAGGAGAACATGTATACAAGAATAAAACATACACTTCAGAAGAGCAGATTAATTCATCTGTGTTAGCATATTTCTTTTGGTATTATACAATTTTATTACAGGCATAAAGTTTTATTATTTCATAAACGTAAAATAATACCTTCAAATTCTAAATTCTATTTTAAGTATTAAAGCTGAAAAAGAGAAAACGATTTAAATAACAAATGTTCACTTTATATTTTGTTAGCTTTTTGAAATGGAAAAACTCAACCTTTGAACACAGAACAACAGTTTAAAATTGTGACTGATTTTGAGCCCAGTTCTAAGTTTCACAGGGGATTAGCAGAAGGGTTAAAGCCAGACATGTTGCTACTTTGAAATTCAACAGCGAAGTCTTCAGCAACACTTGCTGCTCAGGTTTGAGCTGCTTTCTTGTATTTCCTCTGTGGCTCTTGCAATCATTTTCAGCATCTTGCCTGCCACAGTGTCTTGCTCAAACTCATAGGGACTCACAGCTGCATTTCTAATGGCCCTGCATCTCCTGTTATCAGACATATTTTTGCAAAGCAGAGTGATCTGTAAGAGTATATAGATACTTTGATGTAAATAACCATTTCATCTAAGGTGCAAAGGAAAATAAACCCATGCTGATCACATGTCCAATTCATCAGAGACGTAAATGATACCTATGTACCTTTTACTGCTTATGATTTGATTTCAAATGGCTTGGAACTGAAGCCATGAAAAAGACTTTCAAATAAGGGGCCCAGTGGAAGGTTAAGGCAACACATTTACAAATCCAGTGCCCTGTGGTTTTTCCTCTCCCCAGCACAACAGGCCTGAGAATTTACCTCTTTGGCTGTGCATAATAAAAGCCTTCAAGCTAGAGAAAATGGTTAGGAGGCAAGACGTGATAGTATTGGGAAAATCATTAACAACAGGAAGTATCAAGAACATGAAAAACTGCTTACTCAAGCAAAGCAAATGAGAAGAATGGGAAATCAGTGCTCTAGAAAAGCCAGAAGAAATTGTGATACCCTATAAACTGCACTATTATTCATTCCTATTGCAAACCACAAAGCTTCTTCTTTCATAAGATCTTTTCTAATGGATAAGCCCCTTACAACCACAATGCAGGAATGCAACTTACTAGTCTTCTATAAAGAGAACAGCCAATCCAGCTTTCAAACTTTACCCTATCTCCAGGTCGAATATAGGGCTACAGTACTTTTGCATGTCAAAGGTTACTGTCTTCAGCAAGACAAACATTGGCAAGGGTAAAAACAAGTTTCCACTGTTGATGCTTTGAAATAATAGTTCATTTTAATGACAAGTGAAAGGCTTTCACACTTGCACTTAAGATACTGACACATTTTTCTTGAAGTGAATATATTAATATCTTGTTTGTTTAGTTTTCTTTAAACACTGTGATATATTTCTCCATTCCAGGTTATCAGTAGGAGTTGTGCTTATTAAACCACTGCCCTATCAGAAGAACACAGCAGCTAAGTATAGTTTCTGGATACACACACCTTGACTGTCCTCCATTATTTACCTCAGGTAGCCAGCACAATAAAACACCTACTGCCCCAGTCTTGTATCCAGCAAAGCATGTTCTTCCTTCTGTCACTTATTATTTTTCTTTTACTTGATTATTTATCTAAGTGAACTGGAGCTATCCATCCACAGCAGTCTGAAAAGTCATGCTTTATAGACAACATTTGGCCAGATTAGAACTTTACCAGGGGAATGCATGATTAGCTGTTCCCTTACCAACTGAAGAGACCGTAGTACTTACTGTATACCTACAATCCATCAATTAAATGCACCCAGCTATTCTACTGGTTGAAGAGTTCATGAATAGTGCTGTAGTGTCCTCCTCCAGAGATCCAAAATGGGACAGCATATTGTCCCACTAGGATTTTCATGATGGTTATCAACCAAAACACTGAGAAGCTGAGCAGGTATCTCCACATCATGGTCACATCTTCATTTGCAGCAGCTACACAACCTAAGGCACACTACAGCTGTGGTACAATCACATTTTAGAATAAAGATATTTTTGTTTGCAAAAGTGTTAAAGAGTAAAATTGCTCTTTTAGTGATAGTGTAGCAACTGGAAAATATATGTATTCCCCAGTGAAGGGAGTTATTAAATCAAGAAGTCTCGATCCCCTCCACCCTGCCCTGGCAACAGAAATATTTTAGAAGTATGTGAGATGGCTGCAATTTGCATGAAGAACAGAGAACACAGATCATGGGCAACTTTTAAAGAATTTGTACCGAAAGCACCTTCAAGAAGTAAAAATCAACAACAAAAGACCGTTTGTGGATGTTCTGGATACAAATCAGGTCTACAATGAGGCATTCAGAAAGGGGCTGCCTCATAGGACAGCTAAACATCTCATCTCTGCCAAAACTGCATCCTGTTAGATAGTATTAACTGTCTGCAAATAGGCCAGAGAATTCAGAGGGACACACAAAATGCAGGTTAATGGGACACCGCACTGCTAGCAAAAACCGGTTGGACACAAGTTGCTATGGAAATTTTGGGAAATGAAAAGATTCTAAATCTTGTAAAATTTATTTGTTAAAGAAATATGGAGGGCTGGGCAACTGCTGATCTGTCCAGAAGAGGCAAAAACGGCCTCCTCCCCAGACAAGTCCGCATCCTTGACTGTAGACCTATTCTAGCCACAAATCTGCTCAGACCCATTGTATACAAACTCACCAGAGGAAAAGGATTGTTTATAGCTGTCATTTAAGGACAATCTTTGTTGGGGCTGAGTATGCATAGTACTTCCTTTAATCAACTTTAGACAGGGAAAGGTGATTTGAAAAAGGAAAAGTGTCCTTCAAAGTTCCAGGTGAAATCTGATGCTACAAAACAGGTCAGTGTTGCCATCTACTACAAGCAAGGGCCTCTCTCTTGCAAAGGCACTAGAAGAAAGTGGGTGGAAGAAACAGCAAAGGAGGTGTCAGCTGAGTGGCTGGAGGGGTCTGTCCTTTCCTTTCCTGCTCCGAAAGGAATGGGCACAGGTACAACAGGGTGGGTTATGGGAGCATCCATCACCCATTGCAGCTCTTACTGTATCTTTGCTGTCATACAATTAAAAACCCCACAGTAAGCTTATAATTTTGTATTATATTTTGAAGATCGTTAAATCAATTTCTGTGGAACCCTGATAATTACACAGGCTTTCCCATAAAGGAAAGAACTAGATCCTTTGGGGGAAAAAATAAAATCAATCAGGCCATTAAAAAAAATTAATAGACTTTTCTCTGTACGTTAATCTGAAACAATAGGAGCCAACTATGTTTACTGATACAATCATACTTTCTCCTCAACAATATGACTAATAAGCTCAAATGATGGAAGCCTACATGGCACAGAAAAAGACTCCAGAGAACAGGAACTTTCTTCTGATAGTACAACAAACTTCAGGTAAACCGAGACATATACTCTTGGATGTCAGGGGGGAAAAAATGGAGAGTTCAGGATATAGTGAAAGTTAGAAAGAGATTCTGCAGACTTAGTTCTGCCTCTTTGAATACTAGTTCATGTGGGGAGATACACTGCCTAGACCAGAGCTCACCAGGGTGCCAGGTCCAGTCCTCTGGGCTGTTGCGTGACAAGCGTGTTACGTGAATACATCTACCATTTTTCACGTGGAAATACTGGCAGCTCTTCTCACTTCATTTGAAAATTTAGGGCATAGTGGGGGCTGCCACCTACATCAGCATCCCTACCTCATCCCCAGTGTTGCCAAAGAAGCTGAAGCATGTTGCCCAGTATGCCTCTGGTGTCTGCAGCTTCATCTCCCAAAGTCCAGTTCTTTGGAAAAGTGTTTTCAGGCACTCGGTACTGGCTCACATCACAGCAGGATCTGAGGAACAAGGTTTAGGTTCCTGGGTTCTTTGCTGGTAAAAGCAAACAGGCTTGAGTCAATCCCAAATGAGTGAGCCCAGATGCTGTCTTCCAAAAGCATTTCCCAGGCAGCAGTTGAAAGAACATGGCTTTCCACCACCCCTGAGCTGAGGGAGACTGTCCTCACCCCTGGGAAAGTTTGCTGCCTTCTCTGGAGATGTCAAGTCTTCCAGGCATGACTTTTATCTCTCTCTCAAAGCCATTTCCAAAGATCAATGTTGTTGCTGTCAGACTATACCAAATGGCAGAGATCTTTTATTTTTTTTTTTCAGTTCCCCAAAGGATCAGCCATCCTGAATTCCCCACTGGCTTTATTTCCNTGATTTAGGGGATCCACCCATTGTCTCATATGCATTCATAAGTGTTGCTGAGAGAGGAAGCCTTGTTCAGAGGTCTCAGAATAATTTTCAAAATACCGTGATGTTTTGAACAGAGATTTTTTTGTACTACATCTCATCTCCATGACCAGAGAGCAAAAAACTACATTTCTCCATATATATATTTACCTTCATGGCAATGCTTCACATTTGAAATTGTAAGGCTTGTTTCCAGTGGAGGTCCAGTTCAAAAATCAATTAAATAAATTGGAATCGATGGAGGAGTTAATGTATTTTTATTTTCCCCGGTTGTTCTAGAAACAGTCAAGGAATACAATATCAGCTGAGGGGAGAGAACAGCAATCAACAATATGAAAATCAGCCTGTCAGTCTAAGACGCTTCTCCATCGATCACTTCCATAGTACCCAGACAATATCTTCAATACCAAACTCAAAATACTAATTCAGTTAGGCATTCCCTAGTTGTGCTATTGCTTGCCATTGGGGTGCATCGCTGGCATTTTTAATAGGTATTTTAATGATCTAGATTTTGCAGGACTTTTTTATGCAGGACACATACATTTCTGTGTGTATTCCAAACAGGAGAGACAGAACTATACAGAACAAAGGTTTTGACTTCATTACAAAAAGGGGCATTTCAATGTGGTTCATTTATTTCTCTAGGGAAAATTAAGTTTATCTGCTACAGACCTAACAAATATTTGCTTCCAAATCATTCTGCAAACCTGCTCCCTACAAGTCCTTGTCCCTTTCCACACCACCTCAAACAGCTCCCCAGGAGGCTGCACACATCTGCTGATCTGACACTACCTGTCAACAGCATTGCATAGAGTTCATAAAAAGTGGCACTGAGGTATAAAACTCTTCATTCCCTGGGATGTAAAGCTGGGCCTATCTTGACATGTCTTACTCTCAGAGGACCTTGACAACCCAGAGAGCCAGCCTCTGAGGTTATCTTACTAATACACACTGAAGTTTCCTGGAAAGAACAGGCCGAAACCATTGCAGCAAAGTCCACAGAGTCAGACTCGAACTTGCTTTCCTTCAGCCATTAACCTCCTGCCTAAGCCAACAGAAGATTCCTGGAAATCTCCCTGCAATTTTCACTTGCACCAACAATTCTTCTGTGCTGATGTTACACAGGCAAAATGCCTTCATTCTTACCAGGATTACTCCTGAATTGCCCCAGTATGATAGTCCAAAAGAACTGCTGCCTATATTGTACAAGTCAACTCTTCATCAAAATGCAATAAATATTTCATACAAAAAGCTAAAAACCCACAAGCAATGACCAAAAAAAACACAAAAAGAACCCAAAACCCAACAAAAAACTATCAGAAAATTCCATTTTTCGTAAGGATGAATGACAACCAGCTTGCACAGACCAGCACCTCTGTATAAATACTGAAGACAAACTCCTAAGTGAGAGTCTAATGACTAAGACACAAGGACTAAATTTTCCCTGGCCAAGCTGTGTTTAATGTAGGATAAAGGACAGGGAAACAAAGGGAGTTCTCCATGACCTTGATTTTACGGCTTATCAGCTTAGACCCTCTATGTTGTTCTCAGCTGCTTTTGACCAAAAGGAGCCCGCGTGGGGCAAAGCGGTTAAGCAGCTCATGACAAATGCACACACGGAAGGTCTGACCACTTGCTGATGAAGCAGTTACAAACTGCATAGACAAATTCAGTCCTATTTTCCGCCACAAATTTCCTGAGACTAGGGGTGGAGAAAAGTCATGATTTTAGTTTGTATAAAACTAAATCTAATTTGGTGATATTTTCTATTCCTAAGGTCTCTAACGCTATTGCATTTAGTTGGTCAGGCAGAAAATTACTTTTCATAAATAAGGTCCTTGGTTTTTGGAGAAGGTTTAGCACTGCTAGCTATATAACTATTCAGTTTATCCACACAAGTGTTTGACTTTACTTTCTTTATGAAGATGACTATCATATTTGTCAATAATCCCACTCAGCTGAGTCTGTGCTGGCAGAACACTGCATAATCCACACACAGGATGAAACTTGTGTTACGGTTAAACTCATGAAACACATGTATCCACAGCATGAATAAAAAATGCTGTCTTCAGCTATGCTGATCCTGCTCTTGCTAAAGTCAATGGCATTTATGCCAAGACGTTGAAGACAATGCTATAGCATAGAACAACAGCGTCTGAGAGGCTTGAAGTCTCCCAAAACATCCTTCTACCCTTACACAGGATCAACTACAGCTATGCAATTGCTGATCTGCTCTAAAAGACACACACTGACTGAAAGTGTAGATATATTGGGGCACATTTTCAGCTAACATGAAGAAGTTGTTCAACAACAATTGATATCAGCCAAAGAATTGGGTCTGACAGTTCTTCTAGACTCCAGGCTTGTTAATTTAGAAACTCGTACAGGTGAAGTTACAGTTTACAGTAACCTCCTGTGTCAGAGTAATGGGAATCAGGATGGACTACATGTTTGCTGGCTTTCAGCAAGGTGCATTGAAGGTGTACTGGATGGATGCAAGGAGTGTTTGAACCTTCCACTTTACTATCTATTCAATATCCACAGCACTGCATTCTTTGCTTTGCTGTTGAAAGGCAGTGAAAAATCACCATTGCCTCAGGGGCTGGAAGGAAAGAAGTAACTCTTGGCTTTTTTGTTTTGTTTTTTTTTTTAAACGGTATCCTTTTCAGATGGGAATACTAGTAGATGATAATCCCCATGCCTGTGACTCATTCAGGTACGTACACAGAAATATCTTTGTGTCAAACTAGGCTAATTATGCCACTATTCCCTAGCTGTGGATTATAGCAAAAATTCAATTAAAACTCAGCCCTTCACACTTTAAGCATAATTTCTGAACAACTGTGTTACCCCAATAAGTGCTGGGTTTGATGAGAGACAGGTGGGAATTATGAAGTGAATTCTCCTTGCATTGCAGTGGGAGAAGGAAGCCTAACCTCTCTGTGCTTTTTAAAAATTTACTCCTCCATTTCTAAAATGTGATCTCTAGAAATAATGCCCACATGGCAGTTTCTTGATGCCAGAAGGAAAACGGTTAAGCATTTTATGAACACAGGTAACGCAGCACTGTTAGACTTTATGCTAGCTATTAGGGCTTGCACTTCCAATGAGCTACACACCCTCTCAGAAGGGAGCTTCCACCCAGGAGACCCAGCATGGTGCTTTACAGCACGTGTACTGGAGATACAGTACCAAAGTTCTTGGGTTTGAACCCATTTTCCTCTCACCAATACCTGTTGAATTCTACAACAGAGGTGAAATTTTTGTTGTTTCTATCAAACTAAAGAAGTTTATCATGAACCACTCCAGCCCAATAAGATCTGATTCCAAAGACAGTATGGAGAAGGAACATAGCTGAGATTTGGTGACTGAATCTTGGTAATGATGTACCAGTTACAATAGCATTTTTGGCACACAAACACTCATGATGCTTTGGTAACAAACAATACTCACTTATGACAGCATTTTTCTCTCACAGCTCTGAAAGCACTGTCAAAGGAATTATCCCAACTTTGGGTTTTGGGAAGCAAGGCACCAAGTACTAAGGACCAACGTTTCCAAACTGGCTATTGATTTTTGTAGTGCTCCTGTGTTTCCTGTGTTCAAGAGTCCAGCTGGAGCTAACAGACCTCATCTTACAGAAGCACCAATTACACATAAGTCCCGTTCAATCATCAGGAGCTCCAGGTTATCAGCATTTCTGAAAAAGTAATTAAGGAGAAAAAAAATGAATTTGTTGCAATAATTTGCACATGCAAAAATAAGGGATTGCTTTGGAAAAAAACGTGGCCCACCTCTTATCCAAGGTCACACAGTACATCTATTCCACAGGAGAGAACTGAGTCCAGGTTTCCTAACAGTGTAGAAAGTAGAACTATGTAGTAGAACTACATGGAAACTGGGCTAATGATTCAGCTGTGGGCTTTGCAGTATCGTGTCTCTAGTGCATAATTTGAATGACACTGATGAAGCATCATCATCATTTCATAATCATCCATACCACTGTAGACTCTGGAGTATACCAGAGATATTTATGAGGCCAGTTAGGAAATACACATGGGCTCCTTGTCTGCATTATGAAAAATCAAAGTATCCATGAACTGGCTTC
>VZTL01021443.1:97035-109670 GCA_013400535.1 Scopus umbretta
AAAAAACAAAGTATCCATGAACTGGTTTTTTTTTTTTTTTTTTTTTTAAATGGCTTCTTTGAAGCATGAAGAACATAAGAAGAGGAGGGACAAATTCTTAAACTAGGCTGAAAAGGGAGACATGAACATAATTTACATATACAGGTATGATTTTCTGGTAACTAGCAAAAAGTCTCAGATCCAAACATCTAATAACTACATGTCTTCCACTTACCGATAATTAAAATATATATATTATTTCCCTATGAGTCTACCCCGAATATAATTGTTCCTACATCAGCATTGCTTCTGTGAAATAAGCTTTGCCAATCAAAGCATTGATGAAAATCAAAGCAAACACTTATTAATTTTTTAAGTTCCTGAACCTGGCATTTTCAGATAAATATCACAGAAATTCTGAATGAAGAAAAATTAATACTAAAGGTCAGACACAATGAAGAAACATTGAGAAAATCCTTATGGAATACACACACTCACATTTGTCAGAGTAGCCTTTCAACAAAATTGCTTTACAAAGGAGAAAAGCAGATTAATTATTCTAGAGATACATGTTAACGAAGAGCAAAATGAGTTACAGTTATGTGTTATGTAGTTTAAGAAATCCTCACGGTTTTGTTCTTGCTAAGTGATACCTGATTATAAGATACCACTTTGACAATTCCAAATAACAAACCTGGAGAGCAAGAAGCTTTTAATGAAGCAATTCTCAACCATTGAGAGCCTTCTCCCTCTCTGTTCCTCTGCCTCTCTACTCACTCATTAAAATGTGGTGGATCTCCAACAGGTTACATGAAAATGTAATGTTAAAAAACCCAAACCCACAGCATTGTAGCAAAAGATACTTTAATATACGTGCAAAGGTAGAAATTAAAAATGCTTCCTTCTCACCAGCAAATCTTTTTTTAGAAACCACTGCTCCTTTATCCAGTTTAAAAACTTCTGCAACAGTTACAAAGCAAGGGCTAATAGTATAAACCATATGCGTATGGCTGAAATTCTGAACATCAATATTTAGAACCCAAATTACCTTCCTCTAACTGACATTCGATATTCTGTAAATAGATTTAAAGAGACTTCCTCATTTAGAAACACTGAAATATCTGAGTAAAAAGAAAAGGAATAGGTTAACTTTAGCCCCTTTTCTATTATTCATAGTTCCTTTGCATAATGCTGTTTAGATTTTATCCTTTACAGGTTTTATATGGCCCACCATTAGTATTAAAATTGAAATTTATTACAGATCACAGGCTTATCTGATGTAAATTAGAGTAGCTATTGAAATAAAAGTTAAGGACTGAAAGTAATGCTGAATACTAGAGCTATAAGGCACTCTACCTTTTTCTGCGTCACAAAAAGCATGTTGGAAATTTTCTTTAAAAAAGAGACAGAGAATATCTGTTGACAAAATATGCTTCTCTTTTCCTAGTGAAAAGCATTGATTCCCTTCACCAAAATATATCCACTGAGACTAATCCCCACAGAGCAAGAAAACAAATGCTACGTAAAACTACATCTTAAACATCTGGTATATTCACAAAACTGAAACCAAACCAGCTAAGAATGTAAAGCTGAAAACAAAGCAGGTATGTTACAAAAGTCATCAGATACCATTCTTTCAGAACGCTTGAGGAAGCTTCCAAGAAATTCATTTCTAGAAGCAAAGTGTGTATACACACCAGTGACTCATGCTTCTAAAAACATCTTTCTGCTTTTCCTACTGAAGTTTCTAGCCACCTGTTGCATTAACCTGTCTTATATAGACAGGAACCTTATAACAAAATAATGCAAACCAATCTGCCTGAAATCACATTGCCTTGAGGACAAAGCTGGCAACCAAATCTCTCCCTTGGTCCCCATCCAGTGCTACAGGAGGAGACAGTCAAACTCAACTCTCCAACATTTCGTGGCTCTTGCTCCTTTCAGCCATACATTTTGCTGAGTGCATAATTCTGGGGGAGAGGTTATTAATTTCTCACTGAATAATGAAATTACCAGTGCATAAAGCTAACTGCATGTCCTGATTAACACCGAACTTCTGACTGCTCTGCTACTGAGATACAATGCATTTGCTGCCAATGACAATGCAACTGTGACACCTAAAGTTGAAAAGTTTGTTTAATTTAGGGCTAAGGATCTGCCATGTGCCTTGCCTTGACGACACAGTACAGACCACATTGTCTGAATGCATGGGTCCAGAGAGCCCAGCCCCAAGACACTTCTTTGAACAGGCTTCCAAATCCCAACAGCTAAGTCTATGCTTCTCAGATACCCCAAAGAATGTCAGATTGTAACTGATACGGGCAAATCCATTTTCTCTATAACACTATTCCCAGTACTAATCCCAGCTTTAATTACTGGGCTTGGACTTAAAACAACACAGAAATGAACGGCAAGTCCTCCATGACAGCTGGTCCAGACCTTCATCTTTGCAGTATAGAGGAACCAGCATACAGGGTGTCTGCAGCACCTGGTTTTCCTGACCCCAACCTGAAACCTAATTTTGTTTGAGTTGGCATTCTGTGTGGTGTCAGTATCCATAAATGAGAGTACATACCCACACACTGGGATGAAGCTTAATTTTAAATTGGGTAACACTGCAATATGCAGGAATTGAACTAGTTTTGCAGCTCCTGCTTTTCTGGAAACTAACCCTAACCTTAGCCTTATCCTGAATTGACTTGGCACAATGAGTAATATCCAAACATATAGTAATCTTCAACCTAAACAGAGCTTTGTACCCTTCTTCATAAGGGATGCTATGCGAGCTGCAGCAGTTCATGTGGCCCTGCTTTTTTTTATTTCCTGCCCCTTAATGCAGATCCTATGCCTATCCTGAATTACTTGTAAGCATTTCGATTTACATAGGAAGAGTCCAAGTGTGGACACACAATGATATCTCCATCTAAAACCAAAACGTGTGTAAAGCATTTTCAGTTTTTCAAGGATGACTGACATTTCATCAAGTTTTAGGTCACTTTGCTAGGAAACGAAGCAGTATATCCATGCTTTAACAGGAGACAAGCTCAGGTTTGTACAGTACTCATCAATAGCTTATGTATTCACCGAGTTCAGCTTTTCACCCCCTTTTTTCACACTTTACTGCTCTCCTCTCTTTACTGAGTGTAGCAAACCTTGCCTAATAAAAAAAAATTCATCTAATAAAGAATATACCTTTTTATTTTTTAGTCATTTGTGTGGGGCAAGTTTCTGTTCCCAAGTAAAACTTGATTTCTAAGTATCAAATTCTGTTCACAATTACACTCCTAGACTTCTGCAGAGCCCTAGGGGCTGCAAGCCTATGGTGCTAGGGATCGATCCTTTATTCTTCTGAAATTTTACATAATGTCCCACCTGTATCGAAGAGCCACAGGACAGGTGAAATAGGCTCCTGGAATAACCACACAATGAATGAAAGTGTTCCCTGCTGAACATAAAGACAATGCAATGGACCTAGGTCCCCTGGACTTAGCACAGTCCAGTAAATGTCCAACAGAAAACAACTGGTCCAGCCAGTATCACTTGCAGTTTTGATGCTTCTCCATGAGTGTATGAGCTGGGCACATGCTGGAGTCACAGATCTGCAAGCCCAGCAGTCCCAGCTGCAGGACCGCGGGCAGTGAGGACTCTCAGCAGAAGGGAGATTTAAAACTCCCAGGGAGTCACTGCATCAGAAGGAGCACTTGCCCGTACTACACACCATCTCCCTCTTCTCTTTGCAGCTCTCAGCCACCGACATTACTGTGTGCCTGGATGGAGGGGAAGGCAAGCAGTGGGGGAGGCAGAAGACTTGGAAAACAGAGGATGTAACACATTATTCTCCAGCTATTCTCAAGAGCTTTGAGTTATAATACATTAGACAGCAGCTTTAGCAAAGCCTGGGATATCTCTCAGACTCCTCCAACTCAGTCCAGGCATGGGTTACCATAAGGAAAGACTTGCTGCATATCTGTACCAGGGAGAGAAAGGCAGCAATGGAGGTTTTGCTGCTAGTCCACCAAGCAGGACCTGGCCCCAGCCCTAGGACTCAAGAATACTGGCCCTACCCCATGGGGCTAAGCACAACTTCCCACCGATGCAGCCGTAAATGCAGCACAATTCACTGGCTATGGTGGACTTTCAGCCCGTATGTTAATAGCAGTCTGCCTCTCTAGGTTGTTACTCACTTTTATGTTGCTGTAGCAAGAGCACAATCTCGAGTAATGGTCTATCCTATGCTTGTGCTCTGTGTTTGGGGAATGGGTAATTGGTTTCATAGCTTTTTATGAAGTCTCATTTATAATGCCAGCCAGCTGCTTTATCAGCCACTATATCCTCTTGCTCCCCCCTCTATACACTGATAAATTTTGCTCTTGACCCAGACTTGGTCAGCGCTCATGAAACACATTCTCTTGTGTCAGATCTCCCCAGAGTGCTTTTTTCACAAAATCCAGCATAGTGTGTGATGGTCTAAAAGAAGAAAGATCCAAGCCTCAGTAACAATCCACTATTTGTGTTTTCATATAATCACACCTGGGTTACTGTAACTCATTCTTCAGCTGCACAACTGCAGCCTCTGAACTTTGTTATTTATAAACAATGATTTAAGCATCACCCAGAATTTGAACTTCCCCTTTGCAATCAGTCTCCATGAAGCACCGCTGCTCACACAGGTGCTCTGTGCAGACCATCTACCTATAAAACTGCCTGTCCACCTCTCTCCTGTCTTGCATTGCCCCTCACTTAGATCTACATTGCAGAGCAGACCTGACAGTTACATAAAGCCATGGGGTGGCCTTAGGTACTTCAGATCAGAGCAGTCAATTCAGACTGCCAAACTCATGTCACCTGCAGACTAATTGAGCTTATACCATTTACCTCCAGGTTGCCTCTGCTCCCTCTAGTCGCATTCCTTGCTTTTTGAATATGAGACATTCTTTTTCCCAAGCAGCTTCACGCAAACATTGAGATAAGGGTGGTTGTTGGTTTTGTTGTGGGGTTTTTTTGGTTGTGTTTGTTTTGTTTTTTTTTTCCTGGAGGAGAATGTTAGGAAAAGCTCCAGCTATTAATTTGATGAAAGAGGTGCTAGAAATTACAGCAAATGGCAACATCAATCCACATAAAAGCTCTGCAGTGTTTCTGTTCCAAACTCATGCAACCAGGCAATGCAGAGCATGTATGTTTTTCATAGCCACTCTCTTAGACCCTTGGTTATCTTGTGTTAGTGGCACCTGTTTCCTCTGTTCTTATTTTGGATGTTTCTCACATTTTGTATTACTCTCCAAGAGGACAGGCAGTCACCCCAGTCTTAATAATATGTCTATTTGCCTAAGTAATGAGTACCAAATAGCTGTTTGCAAAAATGGACCTGAATGTGTGACAAATAAAACCCAACTGTATACAAATTTGAAAATAAGCTGTTACTGCCCTAAAAATAAATAGAACATCTAAAAAGGAAGAACTTTTTCATTGCTATGAAACAAAGAAAATTTTGAAAGCAATTTGTAATTCTCCTTGGTTTCTGTTTGGAAAGGATGAATTTCTTTTGCCCAATTTCATTCTTACGATGCCAGAAGTCTCATTCCAAAGAAAAGCTGATTGTTTCAAGCTCAGGATATTCTGCAAAAGTAGTGGAAATAGAAATAGTTTTTAAATGGCTTAAAACAGAAAAAAAGAAAACCAAAGAGACAAAAGGGAATGAAAAATGGAAGGCAAAAGAGGGTGATCCTTCGTAATGCAGCCACAGATGCAGTGCAAGTAAGAAAGCCGAAACGAAGAATTACTGTTATCACACCACACTGGTTTGGTTAGTTAAAGTATTAACCAAGTACCAAGGCCTGATATGCCTCCACACATGTACTAGGGTCACATACAAAACCCCAAAATTCCATGTGGATTTCTGTGGAATTAAGACCTCACACACTCTTCTTATCTCCTGGTTAAATACTAACCTTTTGCTGAAATCCTTTAATATTTGTGGTAGGTCTAAAGCATTAACTCCTTAGTAGGTTTCTGCCATTAGCGTTGCTACAGGCAACATCTCTACAGAAATGTCATGTAAGGATAAACAGTCTGGTCAGGGAAATGTTTTGCTGATAGATCTGACACCAAAGAAACTCATCATTAAGGGAGCACGTAAACTGCTTACTCACAGTAAAAGGTTGCTGTAAAGCTGAAATGCTTGAGAGACAAGATGCACGTGCAGTCAGCACTGCCAGCTAAGACCCAATTGTGCACCACCGAAGCAACAGACACACCGCAGCTGAGGTCAGCTGGGCACAGGACTGACCCCAAAGCAATCAAATATAAAACTAATCACTCTCCCTCCAAGTCTGTAGAAGAAGCTGTGACTGAAATGGGCACATAGGAAGGTGATAATGGGAACATCCTACCTCAAGACTCGGCCGTATCTCTTCCCAGCTGAGATGTTCACACAGCATTTCTGTGCAGTTTTAAACACTGTTTTTTTTAACCCCAAGAGGGGTGATTTTAACCCTACAAGAGAAGAGCCAAGACTCCTCCAGATGCACTTTATAAGACTCCAATGCACGTTGGTATTTCCTGAGCCTAAGCCGAGCCTGCAGGCATCATCTTCAACAACTCTCAAAACCCAAACAGCAGCTTCAAGGAAATCCTACAAACTTGCAAGAAAATATATTTTCCAACTACTGCCAAGAAGCCTGAATAAAGTACAGAAACAACCTGATAGTTTTCTTTAACTTCCACAGTCATTGTACCTGAAGATCTCTGCTCCCAAAGACATTCTGGTCAAACGATTTACACCCAACTAAACCTTGTTTGCTAGTGTAAGAGGTACTGTGTGGACACTGAAGATGGATGAGAATTAAAGAATTTTTTTGATCATCAATAAGAAGAGGCAAGGCTAACAAGCAGAGACACAAAAATCCCAAGATTCTTGCCACGGCGAGTGCCAGCTTGGAGGGTAATACAAAAGGCAACAAAATACAACAGAGCCACATGGAAGCTGTGGAGAAACTGCTTTTTTGGAGATCGTGTCACAGGGAGTTACAGATCACAGACCACATATGATCCCATAGATCATAGCAGCCTCTGACAGAACCACTTCCTAGGCAAGTTATCAATAATGCTCACAGGCAAATCTACCCATGAGGACGTTTCCCAGCTCAACCGCGTTATGGAACATAATTTTCAACCCCTTCAGAACAAAATAAATATCTCTTCTGACAGCTGACTCGATAAGAATCACAGGCAGAAAGGCAGGCTGTAACCACAATGTTGGTGCATACATGCATGTTACTCTCAGCATACACTGTTCAATGCTTGTTCCCAAATTCATCCCCCCTTCCCTTGGTTGACCATTAATGCCTCGGCCTTGCACAGGCCTACTTATTTCAAGTACTTCTATTTCCTCTATAAAGCTTTTCATTCAAAAAGCAATTAAAGTTTCATAAAAGCAAAACTGCCCAAACAAACTGCTTCCCATGCATACAATGCCTCATTCTTTTAATAACAGCATGGCCCTTTGCATCAATAAAACAGAGTGAATTCTCTGCCTGTTTAATGAAAGGGCAATGTATTAAATGTATTCTCCAATGTCAAAATGCTTTTCCTTTTTGTCAGAAGAGCTCCCTTCCCACTTGTTGTTTTAATAAAACATGGCAAGAAGCACTAAGAGTGTAGCTGCACGCTGTAATGCTGGGCTGTGTACAGAAATGAGTATTCCGTCAATTCCCACTCCCAAAAGCAGGGAGACAAAGATCTGTGATCAAAACCCCTTCCCTGGCTGCATCTGCATTCACACCAAAAGTCTCCACGTCCTTCCTTTCTGCCACCCTCGGGTCTCTGCTTCGCAGGCAGCTGGCAAACAGCTCGGCAGCCCCTGACCATGGTGTTACGCCCTCCCACCTCCCCATCAGACCCCACCAGACAGGCACTGCACCACGGGTGAGGTCGGACAGGGAAGTGGACCCTCTTGCAGGCACCACACGAGACAGGTGAGTATGTCGCATTCACAAGACATTTCACCTCCAGCTGGGTATCTGGGAGCCCCAGTTGTCCTGCAAGAACCGCGCTCTCCCAAGCTTCCTGAAACCTCGCCGTGGCCCCACAGAAGACTTAATGTTCACAGGAGATTTTCCTGCTTACTGAAGAAACTGTGACAAATAAAAGGAGATCTGAAACTTATTGTCTCCTTATAAGCAATTCTTTTCCAAGACTGTTGCCTGCAAAAAGGTTTAAAATTTCGGAGCAGAGTTTTGAAAACTGGTTTCCAAGTTGACATAATTTTTTTTTTTAAAAAAAAAAAGAAGCTTGAAATGCAAGAAGAGCTTTACCATATAAAACGGCAGTTTACTTATGCTGTCAGTGATATTTGCCAGTATTTGGTGGTACACCAATATGGTGGGTATCTTTAAAGGAATTCTTCCTATGTGTAAAGAAAGAGGGCAGTATCTGCTGTCAGAACTGATTAAATGGAGTTAAAACATCGCATTTGTTTAAAGACCTCAATTTTCCTTCCTTTTAATTGTGCTTTGACCTAAAATAAACGTTGTTTGGTGATTCGAAGTACACTTGTAAATGTTGAGGCTAGTACAACTCTAGAGAGGCCATCTTTCTTTATTATGCCGTATGTATTCTGTCATTTCCCAGAACATGTCATCTCAGTTGTGTAAGTTTTATCTGAAGTTCTATGATGTTTGGGGCAGTTGTTTAAGCTTTGGTACCCAGACTGATGTAATTACTTGAGAAATTCAGTTCCTTCCCTCCCTGGTTTTAGCCCTCAAGGATGCTGAGAAAAGGTCACAAATAAAACTCACATGCAAACTAAAAGCTGAGAAGCAGAAAGGCTTATCATGACCAGGTGAGCATTAATCACTGCCCGTAATGGCCCACACTCACATATTACTGTTCACTTTCGGCAGTTCCTGGGCATCAGAGGGGACAAGGAGTGCCAATGTCTATTTAGCGGAGAAGCTGATTGCAAATGAGCCTCAGAAATTGCTGGGCTGAAGACTCAGCTGCCCCTTCACTTTCTTTTTACCTTTGAAACTAACTCAAGGCTTTCTTTGATGTTTTGACAAAGGTTAGCCCCTCTGGAAATCAACTGCTCTGCTGAAGCTGTCTGAACAATTGCTATGGTGCTATTAAGGACTGCTGGAAACTGCTGTTACTGAGACTGCCTCTAAGATGTTTGCTGTGGTTTCCATTCCAAGCGACAGCTTCGTTCCTTTTTAGTAGTTCTGAGTATTTGCTCCCTTGCCATTTATATTTGCTTTCTTTTACGTGGCAAAGCTGGTTTGCTCCCACCCAAATTCTTTGGTCTGCTACAGCCATTTGCATGTGAGTGTGGCTAGGACAGTTCTTTCAGCTGCCCCAAAGGAGATGCCCTTTCTCAGGACTGTCTATATGATGACTCTGAACTCACTTACGTAAGTCCAGTTACCTGTGATGAAAGATCAACATATATTGCTCTTAGAGTGAATTTTTCTGGCAAAGAAATCTCAGAGGCTTTCTAAACTTCTTTCATTCTTCACTCAGTCTTCTAGATTTCATTACACTGTTTTGCACCTCTCAACCAGAGACATCACTTTTCAGTTAATTCTTTGCAATGCTTTAAAAACAGTAACACAATATTGTAAATTATCCTTAAAGTACCACCAAGCTAACTAAGGAAGCTTTTTATCCATTTCTTCAAAAGTCACTAGGTGATCTTGGGAACCACAAACAGCCATATTTTTTTAATATTCAGTATAAGTTGAGATAGCAACATTGTCTCAAATTTCCTTACCAAAAAAAACAAAACCCAAAACCCCTACTTGCAGTTTCTTACCCTCTATCCAGCAATCCTAATAATCAAAGCATGTTCAACCATATTTTAGCTAAGTTCTCAGACCACTGATCACTGATAAAGCTGTAGTTTTTCACTGTACAATACATCCAAAATATGAGCCAAACATTACAGGGGTTGGAAGCATCACTGCTGTCATCCAGGCTGTACCCAGTACCAGAATGGATATTATTTCAGGAATGTGCTGTATGCTCAATGAGCTGGCATGCATTTGAAAGAATGCTCTAGAAAGATGACCTTCAAAGTACTTGGACAAATAGTCTTCCAAGTGCCAGGTTTTCAGATCCAAACAGCACCTTCCTTCTGACTGTGCTGAGGCCCATTTCTCTGCCCCAACACCCACAGGCCTACGGTTGTCTAATAACCTGAAGGCAGCAGATGCTGCTATATCTTGCTGAGTGATTTTTTTTTTCCCTTTTACATTAAAAATAGGATATGAATTTTTCTTACACCTTCTAGTACTATTTCATCCAAATAATTGTTACCATTTGGAATGCAGCCTCCTGTGACAGGCTCATTAGTCTGACAGCAAAGCCAGCAAGTTCAGAATAACACAGCGGAGCACGTGTTGCTTTTCTCTGCAGATGCTTCAAAAATAAGCAACAAGAGCCCAACTCCTGACCCCAGCATGCATCCCAAATTAGCTAAAGAAATCTTTCTCAAGACCAAAAGCTTTTGTATAGCCTCTGTTCTAGCATTGGGTCATAGCAGGAGATCAGTAATTTCCTCACTTTTCGTGCTCCTTTACAGAGGAGCCCAAGAAAGAGCCCAGGGAAGGCTCAGAAGAACGCCGCTGCTCTCAGGCTTGCCCTGCTCAGCACCCACCTGTGGGGGTGGCGCCTGTGCCGGCTCCCTCCCGCTGTCACACAGCTCCACAGCAGAAGGGCATTTTTGCATTTAAATTGTGAAACACTTTGCTGCTGAACTAGTGCTATTTTTTATCTCCTAAAAAAATTACAATGAGAATGGCTCCAGCTGTCTGATGATTCGGCTTGGCTAGCACAGGAAGTGGGATAAAGATACGAGCTGGCTTGAAGACTATCAGAAAAGCATATGCAAAGCAAGAATATTATGGTAAAAAGGGATTAGATACAGTCCTTATTAATTACAATAAAATCAATTCAAGGAACCACTGACTAGGCCGAAGCAGCATTTCAAAAGATCAGATATATAGTTTATCCTTGCCAATTACAAATAACCATTAAATCTTTAGCTAGAGAGGGGTTTTATGCCTTAACTAGAAAAATGAGATATAATTGGATGTTACCTGGACTTGTGGAGACACAGAAGTGTTATAAGCAATTATCATCATGATAACTATTGTTTCCATCAGTGAGGTGAGGCTGAGCTTACATCCCTCATTCTAGCCAAACTGACTCCAGAAATAACCTATCAACAACATTTCTCTGAATGTCCATCTAAACTTGCAATTAAATTGGAGATGGAGGTTTAAGGTTTAAGAGAAAAGAAAGCAAACATGCAAACCAACAGCCTAAGCTTCTAACAGGCAAACAGGCCAGACAGACAGTAAATCAGAGTCATTTTGGCAGAATGTCTCTACTCTTCCTCCCTGGTCTGAGCACAGTTAGAAATGTCCAGCGTGGACTCAGGATTTCAAACTCCCCAGGTTTTCCTAGCTTCTCCCCAGAATCACAACGAGAGGGTGCACCAGCCAGGCCTAATGACTGCAACATTCTCATACAGACAAACAAAACAGTTTTTTCTGCATCCCTCAATGGAGAGGAAAAAAGAAAAAAAAAAAAAAAAAAAAAAAAAAAACCCAAAACGGGAAAACCAAACCTTTCAGCAAAAANCCAAAACTGGTAAACCATACCTGTCAGCTAAAAACAAACACAACCCTTCTACATCACTGAATTTATTAATGAGAAAAGAACTTCTGAGGAACTGTTTTATTTACTGAGTTACACCTGCAAAAATGCACAGGTTTCAAGATGCCTGAGGTCAAAGGAAGGACTCTGGATGTTGGTGGGTTTGGGCTCAGGTTTTGAGGATATACTGGTCTAAAGTGACAACAGCGTGAAAGCAGTAGACAGAAAAAGGGGAGGTGTGGGGGGAAGTAACCCAGATCCCAAAGCTCAGAAGTAATGCATTTTCTGTAAGATACTCTAGTCAAAGAAGTAATCTGGACTTCTTCAGAAATTCAGTTTCTGAGCTGATCAAAGTGCAGCCCTTGGATACTGCAGGTACCATAGATGTACAGGACAAATACTTGCACTGTTTAATTTACAGGGTCATTGTATATTAACACACATTATCATTTTGCAGCTGGCTAGTAATAAGCTCTATCTGGAGTATTGGTAACATACAACTATATCAAAATTCTCACCTTTTGGAAGAAGTAAGGTGCTCTGAAACAAGGACTCCGCAAAATACCATGCAGTGCACATTAAAACATCTAATCTGCACGTACCAGGTCTCTGATCTAGGATACAATGGAGAAATACTCAGGTAAGGAGAGGAAGGATTGTCTTGTTGCTAAAGCATCAGTTCCAGTTGAAGAAACGTAGCTTCAGATGCTGGATTGCACACAGGACCTTGAGCAGGGCCTGAATCTTGGGAGTCTGCATTCTGTCCTGGTAATTGGAATTACACGGAACACGGGCAACTAACAGATTATGTGGAAGTTATTCCAATGGGTAGGAGCAGTTTTCTAATATGATTTACTGTAGCAATGAAAACAATGAGCTTGCCATCAAGGAGAGGCCTCACAGGTGCAGCTTATATTCAATACAAAAATAATCAGTGTGATTTAGCTTCTGTGCTCACTAACCAGAGAGATCTATGGCTTCTTATACATTATCTTTAATAT
>VZTL01021453.1:1803-30960 GCA_013400535.1 Scopus umbretta
CGATTTCATTTTACTATTTTATTTTGTGCTACGTGGCTTCATGCTATACTATGTTATTGTTTTAGTTTACTTTATCTTACTTGATTTTATTTTGTTATTTTATTTTACTTTATTTAACTTTATTTTATCTGTCTTTATTTTATCTTTCTTTATATTATCTTACTTTATATTATCTTACTTTATTTTATCTTACTTTATTTTATCTTTCTTTATTTTACTTTATTTTATCGTACTTTCTTTTATCTTCCTTTATTTTATTTTACTTTATTTTATCTTACTTCCTTTTATCTTACTTTCTTTTATTCTACTTTACTGTCGGTGGTCCCTGCACCAGCAACCACCCCAGGCACCTGGTTCAAATGCTTTCGTACGGTCGACTTCTCTATCGCCATCACATCTGGGCCCCCCATGCGTTTGGGAGGCCTGGTTAAACAGCGACCCCAAAACGGCGGAGCCTTCCTGCGCCGTGCGTAGTGGCCCAGCCCCAGTAACACCAGTGGTGCCCTGACAATACTTGGCACCTTGTAAGCAACATTTAGCCGACGCGGGATTTCTTGGCTTGATCCAAAGCCTCTTGCAATCTGTAGAAATCAGCGTCCTGGTCACTGGGGAGATTCACGTCAGCTCTCGGAGGCTATCAAATCACCTCTTACACAGGGTAATTTCTAACCTGTGCTCTAAGTTCATGTCCAGGATTCCCTTAAAAGTTTTTTTAAACTCGCCATTTCTGTTAAATGAGCTAAGCTGAACTGCGTAGCCAGTATAATCACAACCGGTATCTTTTGGGGAAACCTTGGCAGAAAAAGCCAAGTATCTGACGAGCAAAGAGATTCTCTCGAAGCCTTGTCATTTGCTGGGAAGCGCTCCCCTGAATGCGGCGTCTGGCTGGAAGCATTGATCAGGCTGCCAGAGGAGAGCGCCTGGCCAGCCCGCCCTGCAAAGAGCAGGGCTGCCAGATTTCAAGCAGGGGCTTTTGCTCCTTAAGTATAAATGAGCCCTGCTCTTTACCTCTCTAGTCACTGCCAACGGTTTAAGACTGTACCCTACTAAATAGCGATATATCGTATTTAATTCTTTCATAGTAGTGCAAAGAGGATCACGATCTCCCCAGTCACAGAATGCTGTGGGTGGAAGAGGAGGTGCTTATCCATTTTGCTCTCTCCTGGCTGGTGTGATCTCACCGGGGGGACCAAGCCCTGTAAAACTGGGCTGCTTTAATCCCAGGGTTTATTGCATGGTGGACCCTGGCTTCTCTTCCTACCCTGCCTTTCCCTAAGCTGTAGAACTGCTTACCCCAACAACCCCCCCTCCCTTCTTTCACTCTCTCGCTTCCTGGGAGCCACGGACACTGAGTCTCCTTGGGGATCCCTTCTGCTTTGGCATGCCGCTGGGGGAAGGAAGGGTTGTATGGAGGTTGCGGAGCTCCTGCAGCTCCCTGCTAGTCAGAAGGGGAAGGTATCCTGCAGCTCCGAGGAAAAGAACGGGATCGCGGTGGGGGGAGTTCAGGGAAGGCTGAGGAGAGGTGGAGGTGCAGCAAGGCTGGGCGGTGCAGAGCAAGGCGAGGTGACGGGGCAGTTCCCAGCGGATGTAAGATGGGTATCGCTCATGCCTGCGTCGCACCAACTGGCATCTAGTCAGCAAGGGTCATGTACTTTTTGAACTGTGATACCACTGGGATAGCAATGCTCATGACAGATACTGACATCAGGAGAAAAATGGTGCTCTTGCTCCCTCCCCATATCGTGAGTACTCTGAAGACAGAGTCTGGTGCACTGGATGGGTAACTTATGGGAGACGCTTTCAGAAGTAGCCACCGATTATGAAAGCCTTAATTTCTGGCCACTCAGCTACAGCCCGTAAGCAAAAGTGGGTGCACTTGCAATCAGCAGCTATTAAAAAAAAATATCCTTGCTTACTTGTGGTTGGCCAAAAATGGGTAAAAATGCTAAGACATGCAGGCTAGGTGCAGTAGTGTCAGAGAATGGTGGAAACTGTGAGCAGAGGGTGCACTTTAAGATATTTTCTACTGCTTCTGCACGATGTGTTTAGCCATTTTAGAATAATTTACTTTGCTACCTTTGCTAAAGTACAGTTGATTTCTGTTGTTTAACCCATGACTGCACTCTCTCAGGCCATCTGCTCTTCCTACCCAATCCTGCAGCAGCCCGGAGCTTTGTGAGGTGCTATGGCCATGTCCTAGCCAACGCACAGCATAATGGCAAAAAAGCACTCTTATGTATTCACACCAACATGGGGAGAGACGTGGGAGGGGGAAAAACGTAATGAAGCCAATAGTTGTGATCTTAAGGTGTGAACAAAACAACAACTTGGAAAGAATGACAACAGAATATTATTTTGTTATGTTTTTGTGGTCACTCCTTACAGCCTCTCTTGTCTTCTCTCTACATTTACTGAAAAGAGAAAAAAAAAAGGGTGTCACCTATACCAGGCGCTACCAGAGCCATATAAATAATCAACGACATTGGCAGCGTAGTCCTCAGCCAGCTCTTGCAATCTGCGAGTGTGATTTCACCTTCTCTGCATTACGTCAGCCACATCCACCACCCACAACCCACACGCCTCCTCCCTCCGTCCCCACACGAGCTGCGTTACCGTAAGCTCAAACCGTGTGGATCGGCGGTGTCCTGTGAAGCAGCTGGCGTTCAGAGTATATGGTCTCAGCAGCTAGCGGATAGGTGCTGCGTAAGAGGATCGTGGATGATGTAGATCTTCTGGTTGCTTGTAAGTGGGAAGCGATTGGAGGAGAGTTCATGGTTTTGAGGAGTTCCCACCTGCTCCCTGCACTAGCGTGTGAGTTAGGTGGTGCACCGAGGAAGTACGGTGTTGCTTTTTGTTTTTTTGGCAGGAGAGGTTTGCACGCAGGGTTCAGGTTAAAGGTTTCGAGTGGGAAGGGAGGGAGGAAGCCTGCGGGTTCTAGAAGCTGGTGGGGTGACGTGCCGAAGGTGAAACTGCGGTTAAGGGCTTCAACAAGTGAGTGAAGGCTTGGCTGGGGACTTCATGGCTTTCTAATGTTTTTCTTGGTGGGATGTGCCATAAGCAACTTTAACGGATTTTTAACAATATTTTTGGTTTGGTGGGATTTCTGTGCAAACATTGACAGATGGCATGGGTAGCTCATATATTTTCATCGCTGTCCTCCCGTAGTGTCTTGCAAAGCCCTAAATCTTCACATATCACTTCGCTTTCTGCGTGACCTTTTTACTTGACTCCCCTTCTCTGCCTCCTTTTCCAGACCATGTCCTGGATTAATTCTATAGTCTGTTGTTCCTAGAGCTCAGACTAACCCTTTCCTTCTGTTTTCTGACTCTTTGGTCATCTCTGTCACTGCTCATTTATACAGAACCACTGGAGATAGCCATATGAGTTGATACGTATGGGCACCGTGAAGAAAATAAAGTTGGCAAGGGAGAAGGGAAGGAGAAAGGGGATACGTATCGGATGGTAAGGAGGGGCAGCATGAGGGGGGGTGGTAAAAGTATTGAAATGTAGGTGGGGGCTTGTCTGTAATGTGCTCTGCGGGTTTGCAGGACTGACGGGCTCCAAGGGGGAGGGAGATGTGAGAAAACTGGCTCTGTAGCCAGTCTGGACCTGAGCAGGGAGAAACAGAGGGACTGCGTGCTGCTGACAAAGCCTGGGCAGCCCCTCTCCCCTGAACATCCCCTCTCATTTAAGCTCTCCCTTCCTTTCCGTGTTGCCCCACACAACCCCACCCCTGCAGCTGCGCTGCATCCCCTCTGCCCTTGCCAGCCGAGCTGACCCTGGTGCGGCTCCCCAATATACTGGGGGGAGAGACCGAGGGAGCAGAAACAGGGCCAGGTTCCTGAGGAGGGTGTTAAAAGCCTGGGAGCCTGTACCCCCACGGGGGCAGCCCTCAGCGGGAGCTCCTCACTCTTGCCTCAGCCTCGTGGTGCAGTCAGGGCCGGCACGCACCGGCACTGAGGCGCAGCTCCCTTGGCACGAGCTGAGCGCAGAAGAGTGGAAGGGGACGCGGGCGAGTCATCTGCAAGGAGAGCTGCTCAAGCGCTGCTGATCTGGTGCAGTACCTCGGGGCCCGGGGCCAGGCTTAGTCCTTTCCTCCTCTACTGCAGAGGTGCTGAAGCACTTGGGGCTTAGCAGGGCTTAACCACTTACACACATCCAGTGCTCAGCCACTTGCTCGTCACTTCGTGTGCACGCACGCTTATCCCACTCATCTCACGCCCCTGTTCCCGTGAAAACCCACCTCCATAATTTCTATTGTCAGGTGAGCAATGCAAGAGGTGGAAGGCTTTCAACCCCACATTGCTGGCAAACCCAACCGGTCCTGTTGACTAAACTCAGCATAACTGGGATCTGCCGCCTGGAGCAGGAGGAATGATTTGCGGTGCCTGAGATTTCCAAGGGACAAAGCAACAGAAACCTTGACGTGCCATCAGAACTTCCATCTGCAAAGTTTGGTATTTACAATTATTTGGAAATAAGTGTGAAAGAAAATGAGCAACATTTAGAAATTAGTAGATATGCCAGAAAACAATTTGTTAAGCCCTCCCGCCCTTCTGCAAGAGCTAGTCTCTAAAATCTGGAGATTAAATTAAATCATGAAAGGTTGATACAGAGGGATCTGATTCCTGCTTTGGCCACAAATTCCAAACCAGCTTAAACTGTGGCTTCAGTACTGACATCCTCCCTTTTATTAGATTGAGCACAGTTTATTTTAGCTAGTGTGGACACCAGCTTCTCCTGATATGAATTCCTGCTATAAGAAATCACTGACATCCCTTCAAAATGCCATGGAAAGTGTTTGGTCACTGCTTGAGAGCAGAGAAGGTCTTTCAAATGGAGAATACGACTGAAAATGGGTTGCGGAAAAAGAAGGATTAAATATTTAAACTGAACCCCCCCGATTACAGAGGCACTGGGAGCAAGATTCGGCCCTTGCTTTGCACTGTCATATGCACCTCTAGAATTACTGTGCCTTTTTTGTGGTGCAAGCCAGAAGAGGAACTGATCCAAGCTTTCGAGCAACAGGCTGTACGCTATCAGCATCACAGGGTGGCTGGTTTGTTTATGCAGCTCCTAATAGAGGTGATGGATTAGCCACTCTTTTTGCACCCTACTGACGCTAAAAATGTTTCTGGCCTCACCTTAAAGGAAGAAACTGTGTATTTGCCTCCGTCTTCAGTGTTTTGAAAGACATGGCCAGAGCCAGACAAAACACAGGTGTAAGCCAAATTACAATAATGTAAACTTTTATGACAAATCATTGGGGTAACCTTTTTGCCTCTCTCTTGACAACCTAATGTTGCTATAGGCTTTAGCCTGTACGGGACAGGTAAGAAGGCTGGCAGGGCTTAGTTAAGCATCGTTTTAAATGCCAGATTCAAAAAAATGTGAAATTTCACCAGGATGTGGAAGATTGGGCTCTCCTTTGTCAGTGATTCTTACTGAAGACAAACTTTAATGGTATTCATGTCTAAGAATACTTTAAAAGCTGCTTCCTGGGGAAGAATATAGACTCCAGGTGCCTGACCACAACAGTAAATTGCTATAAGTGACAGCCTACGCATAGTTAGGGAACCCAGCTTTGCTCTCTTGTTGACAGGACTGTGGGTTGCCTTGGGGTTCATCTGCTCAAAACACTGTCATCTGTCATGACATATTCATATGGGACCCAGCTGCTGAAGCTTACATACACTAAGAAAGAAAAAAAAGTAAAAATTGGTTGATGTTTATGTGGTTCCTTAGGCTACACCTGCACTGTCCTTTTTAGAGCTTGCTATTTGAAGAATCATTAACCTTACATATCTATGTTATCCTGTATCTTAAGTGATATGCTCTTTTACTGTTTAGAAATCAGTTTAAATAATGCAAGTGCAGAAAAAGCCTCGTCACTACTGAGCACCTCCCAGTAAAATTTGGCCGCAGTTTAATGTCAATTCTAAAAGCATCATAACATTTTAGTAAACTTGTTTCTGAGGTGAGATTGATTGTCTTAGATTTGCTGGGAGATTAGCAATCTTTTCAACTCGAGACTTTTAGAAACGTTCATGGTTGGAGACAGCAGCCTGAAGACGGTGAAAGCTTTCGTATCGGGGCAGAGCTTGTTCTGAGCTGGCCGCAAATTTAGCCAAGACACAAGAAAGTCAAACTGTGTCCCACCACAGGCATCTGCTTCAGACTCACTCCCTGCAACAGGGGCATTTGGGATCTCCTGGAAATGCAGATGTTGTTGTGATGAGCCCTGCCTCCTCCGGTGGGGGAGGAGAAGATACCCCAGTCCTGCCCTAGCTCCCCATGAAGGAGCAGTCTAAGGGCTCAGACCTCAGCAAGGAGCAGTGAGGATGTTGGGACTGCACTGTCTACAGGAGTCATCCTGGAGAAGAGAGGGGAGCACAGACTAGGTAAAGCATACAGCAGTGGCTGCTTCCCTCTGAAGCGGTCTCCCGAAAGGATGCAGGCTGAATGATGCCGGATCATTGCGGTGACAGCAATAACCAAGCAATGATAATTGATTTGCGTATCCCCAGCACAGCGCTGGGTCTTAAATATTATCATTAACCTGGCTGATACATTTGTAGGGAAAATGAAGCGTGTACCCACCATCTTTCACTTAAGAGACTGATTAAACTGAAACACGTAGCTATGGAACTAGGTAGAAGAGGATGCCTGTATGTGTGACAGGTAAGAGAAACCATATGGACAGCTTCAGAAAAGCTGGCAAGCAAGCAGTAAGCATAGCACCACTCATAGCAGGACTGAGAAAGTGCTCTGGGGTTAAAGTGCTTCTAGAAAAAAGTTGAAGCTGTAGGCAAAGAAATTGGCTCTTGTTTCATTCCCCCTGCATTCTAGGAATCAAGTGTTTGCAAATAAACAGGGCTGCACCAAAGAAATAACTCACTGCTTCCAATTTCTAATAGAAATGAATGCTACATTTTAGCCATGCTGCCCATCAGAAAGGGCGACTATGCATTGAAAAAGATGCAAAAATATAAACACATTTTCAAGGAATTAAAATTTTCCGTGTTCCTTTTTGATAACTCCCGAGTTGTGTTTTCTATGATACCTCACCTCTGGTTCTGTGAGGAAAGAGCAGTACAAAAATCTCGCGGGTTAGCGATATAGCGAAATGCCCTTATTTATGGTCTCTGAGGGCCAGGCTTGCAAACGCTGAGCCCCTGTCCGTTCTAGAGAAGCGGCCTCGGGGTGCTGCTGACGCCGGGTCCCTCTGAGGCAGCGTGAGCTGCCGTGCACGCAGGGCTCTGGCTGCTGCACGCTGTGCTCAGCGCTGCCTTGGCTCCCTTTGCTCCCAGCGGAGTTAGCACCATCAGAGGCGTGGGCAGAGCCTCAGCTTGGGTTATGTGCTTAGGCGATGTGCTTTGTATATAGCAGTGTGCTATATGCGTATAGCTTAGGCAGTGTGTTACTAGTACTGGGAAAGGTTTAAGGGGGGGAGGGAAAAAGCACTGCCCCTTAATGCGGAGACTCACACGCCGTAGGCTCTATAAAGGAAAGCCCCATATCCCCAAAACACAATTTCAGATCTAGTGTTGGAGAGTAAAAAGGCAGTAATTACTATTGGAGACCAATTGCGCTCTATTGCCAGGGAAGATAATTCTCACCACAGACACACAGCTAGCTCTATTTTTATTCTATCATTTCTTTTTTCAGCATGCTGAAAAACTCAGAGAACAAGTGACAAACAGAATTCAGAGGTGTCCAAGTAAAGTTACTTTTGAGCAAAATGTAGTCCATCAGGATACCATTTACAGTGTCTGTTTTAGTAAAAGTCTCCAAACTACAGTTCTTTGGAATTAAAATAAATATTGATACAATGCATAGTATGGGCAGCTGTTTTCTGGATTGTACTGTGCTATCATCTATCACCACAAGTAGATTTTAAAGTAAAAATGAAATATACATTCTGCTGCAGCTACTTATGTTTTGTGTCAGGTTGTTTGTTTGTTTTTAACCACATTGTGTTAGATGGGCAACACGAATTGACTGTCAAAGGGCGATGTCCTATATACGTCTTTTACAACCGCTAGCTTGAGCGACTCCTTGTGTGAAATTGTATTAGATCAGACCATATTGTGCTTGGTGCATGTCATCAGAGCCTACAAAACCAAGGCAGGTCATGGCCCGGCACTGGGACTTGCTGAAGTGTGGTGCCAGAATCCGCAGGGGTGATACGGCCATCTGGGAGTCCTGACCCATTCATTGCTGCACATTGACCAGGCAGCTCCAGTCCAGCGCCGGCCTGACTGCCACACGAGTTCCGTGACGTGCTCAAGTTCCCTTGCTCTCGCTACCCCAGCTCATGCATTAGTAGGCTCTTTGAACTTGCCTTGGCACACCTGAGGTGTGCTCTCCTTGAAACAAAATGCAGAATAGGGTCACCCTGAACACATCCAAACATAATTTTTGGCCCAAATAAAAATGCGCAGTGTACAAAAAAAGAAGCATCGCAATGCAAAAAAGCTCAGGAAAAGAGATGAACTAGAAAACTACTTGTTAGGTGCACTGAAACTTGAGTTTGTGTCCTCTGAGCTATCCTTAGTTTTAGAATACAGTAAGCCACGATCCCAGCCGAGAAATAAAGTTTATGTGCTCCGCAAGCGTATTTCTGCATACCCTGGCTGCTACCTGTAGTTTCCTATGGTGGAGCAGAGAAGACAAAAGATCTGTTCAGAGGGAGCCCTGCTTTCCTCCAGCATCAGCATCTGGAGGGTACAGCGAGAGCAAGCCGCATCAGCACCAGCATTGGTGAGGCTCAGTGAGATGGGGGAGCAGCTTCAGAGAGCTGCACAATCAGTAGGACACCTACAGAAAACTTTCCAAAACTGCAGGTGAGAGACACTGGAGGCAGGTTTACATAGCTGGGGATACCCGGGAACTGACAAGCATCTTGAAGGCGTCGTCTGTGCCACCCTGCACATTTGGGAAGCAAGCTTTCTTCAGTGCTTAGGACAATAAATGCAACGGCACCTTCACAAACCTTCACAGACTGCTGAAGACTGCTTTGCCTCTGTGGGTTAGAGAAAGAACATCGCTCTTTTTTCACTGAATCTTTTTTTTTTTAAGAGAAGTAGAACACGTTTCTTTCTTTTCTGACTGTAACAGAAAGACCATTTTCTCTTCTAATCACCATTCGACAAAAAATGGGAGAGCAAACGACCTATGTTTTTCCACTGTGATGTTCTTTGCATCGTTTTATACCTTTCTCCTTGAAAAGCATCCATATCCCCCTGCCCCCTCTTTCCCAAGGTTTTCCTGGTGACTGTGTGTTATTGTGGGGATTAATGCAGGGGAAACTTGAAAGCAGCAAGAGAAGCCTGCAGGCTCTGTCGGGTGTGAGGGATGGGCTGTTATCCCTCACACCTCCTTGTTGCAAATCCCATTTGGCGGCGTGCTGGTGAAAAGAAAACCTGCCTTTTGCAAGTGTTTGGATCAGTCAGGGGAGAAAAGAGCCTGTGTCGGGGTTAGTTTTAGCAACAGAAGGGAATGCCTTTGCTCCCACACCGGGCAGCCCCCTCTTCCAGCCGGTGAGAGCCTTCCTGAGAGCCCTGGCTGCTGCTTTGTCCCGCTCTGGGCTTGGTTTCCCTATCCACAGCACCTTCCGTGCCAGGCACAGGGCCTGGACTGGGCACCCTGCTCCCACCCTCGGTCCTGCTGCCTGGTGAGATGAGAGCTGCGGGAGAGCAAGGTCTCAGCAGAGGCAGCTGGACCTGGACTGAAAACCTGAATGCTGCAGAGAAGGAAAGAGGCAGCTATCTTCCACTGTGAAAAATCCGCCTGCTGGGTCCCATCCTGCCTCTGCCAGCATCAGCGGGAGCTTGGCCTTTGACGCGGATGAACTTAATATTTTCTGAGCTCCTTCTATTAAGTTCAGGCTAGCTAGGAATAGTCTGATCCATCGTAATAGTCCGTCCCTGCGCACAGACTACGCAGGAGCAGGTTCCCTTTTGCACAGGCTTGTGATTTACAACTCTTCAAGGCGGCTTAGTACCAATGTCCTTTAGCAAATTCATTTTTTTCCACCAGCCAGTCATTAAGGGCATTTAGCACTTGCTATTCACATCGTATGGTTAGTCACTGTATACCATGGTATTGTCCCTGTTCCAGGACCGGCCCCACCTCAGCTCTATAAACCGGAACCCCCTCTCCGCTTGCAGATTGTCCACAAACATATTGAATTGTTCCTTGGATCCATTGTGCTCACCAGGAAAAAAAAAAAAGGGAGATTTCCAAAACAGCTGCAGATCCGCTTCCGATACAAAGGCTCTCACGGGCACGGGGTCATGCCAGCGCATTTTATTCCCTACAGGCCCTCTGGAGAATAAAAACCTGATGTACCTGGGCACCGGTGAATAATATATTAAAAGTATTAATAAACATAATGATAAGAATAAACCCCGAATAAATATAAAAGAAAAGAGATTGCAAATAGCAGCAAAACTAAAGAGGAGGGTGGTTCCTGGGACTGAAGTGAAAGCTCTCCTGTAGCATTCACCTTGATGACATAGATAGGACTGGAGAGTAACGCTCGAAACTGAACCTCCTTCCCAGCCAGCACAAACCGTTTAATAGTACCTTACGTAGACTTCCTGAAATAGCTGCCCCCTGTTTCCTCAGCTGTGCTGGGGAGGAGGTGGGAGGGAGTATATACGGATGGTAAATGCCACCGCAGGCTCCCCTACGCAGGCACCCCCATCGATGCCAATTTTTGATCCAGCAGCATAGGGCGGATTAGCAGCGGAAGATTAATTCCTTCCTGTCATCTCCCCGGGGAGGTTAAATGATCTCAGGAGCAATTTCTCTTGCTAGGAACACTGTAATCCCGAAGCAGACTGCTAACTGCTACAGTTTATGTGGGGCTCTAATGATGGCAAGGAGGTTCCAAGTTTGGAGAAGGGTCATCAGCCAAAGAGACATTGATTTAATTAAATGGTGATTTCTTGCAACCCTTCTCTCGTGTGAAACCTGTAGCTCGGAGGAACTGTTCGAGTCATTTTTAAAATGTCTGAAGGAGAAAAACCTTAATTAATTAAAAAGGGAGTCCTACCGAGTATGAGCAGTTGAATGTGGTCCATGGAGTTGGCCTTAGCCGTGCATGCTACCCCATCTGCGTCCTTGCCCCACTTACCCAGTACAGCTACTTGAAAACGAAACTCTGGTTTAAACTTTCTGGCTCGGTCATACAGTCTTTCTGCACCCACAGCTTCCCGTCAGCGTGCTCCCCTGTAGCCTGCCACACCAAACTGCTCTGAGCCTGGTCTCCAACCTGTCCTAGAAGACAGCCCAGAGGAAAGCAGATCAGCTGAGACTTGCAGGCAGCTGTGTGGCACCTCTGGTCCTGTTCTCCCTTCCTCTTGACGCAGGAGGCTGCCCCACTGGCAGGAAGAAGCCATGGGAGTGTTCCCGACCGCAGAATCGGGGGTAATAGTTAAAAATTCGTCACGGTGCTGGCCTGTCCACCCTCAGACGATGAGGCGCCCTTTTCTCCAGGCCGCTTCTGCGCAGCGAGGAGCGTGCTGTCACATCATTTCTGCAGCGCAGTGAGTACACGTGGGGCTTCCCTGCCCCAGAACACGCACTGGCAGACAAAAATAAAACGCGGAACAAGAAGCGAATAGTAAGGAAGAGCTGAAGAGAGACGAGATGAGAGGAAGGCTTCTGGTAATCATGGGTTTGAAAGGGAGTCTCAAATAGAGACGGTTCTTGGCAGCAGGAAACAGAAGACAGCTCTAAGTGGGGAGAGCTGCGTGAGTGACATACAAATGGGAGCGTGGGAGCAGCCAGCCCCTGCGGCTGGAGCAGCAGCGGGAAGGGGAGGGGGAGCCGCAGGAAGGGTGCACGGAGCCGTGGGTGGACTTTGGATACGCCTGGCGCTGGAGGAAAGGAAGAAGAAGGTGAACTGGGGTCTGTGGGCACTTTTATTGCGAGATCTGCCGGCGTGCGGATCTACAGCACATCAGCCGGTCTAATGCAATGCCTGTGTGCCTGCCCTCACCGGGCTGGCAGAGACACGGGGTGCACCACATTCACTGCAGGTACCACTGGCTAAGGGCATTTGCAGCCACCAAATTCCCCCCATGCAGCTGACGCTCAGTAGCTCATTAACCCCCAGCAACCTGTTCCTCTGTCAGAGTTCCTATTCGAGGGCCCAGCTTCAATTTAAACCTGGCTTGTAGGGGTTTAATGTGCACCTGCAAATTACTGGCTATTTAAGACTTGTCCCTACACAGAATTCATATCACTTTAATCTAAATCAGTTAAAAAAAAAACAGCGGAGACCTCTCTGTAGGTACAGTGTTTAAGTAGATCCCAGGGGTTTATTTTGCCCTGTATGTTTTCAGGTATAGCGTAAACTCGTATACATACTTCAACCTGTATGCGCCTATTTGTGGAAATGGACTGTTCTTACTGAACCGCCTCTCCATCCTGCCTTTGGAGAAGTCGTGGCAGGGAACATCAAGAACAATAAGGATGGAGGAGGGGGAGGCAGGCAAGGACGTTTTGAAGTGAAAAGCAGAATGCGAGATGGGATGGGGATTACAGAGATGAAAAGCAGACCATTAAAACCAGGGGTCTGATCCTGTCCCCTGCTAAGAATTAACAGCAGTAGTTACATGTATCTCGTGTGTGGGTATGGAATTGAGTCTGCATTACAAAGGATGAATTTGGGAAAGATAACCAGCAGCAAAGACAATAGCTCAAAGAGCTTCTTTGCTGACCACGTCTTCCGTTCCAGTCACTTTATGCACTAATCCAGCAAAGCAGTCAAATACATGCTTAGTTGTAAGCACGTGAGTAGTTTCACTGATTGCAAAGGCACTACTCAGTTGTTTTAAAGGTAAGTGTAAGCGTGAGTGCTTTGCTTGCTTCATCAGGCTTTATAAGAGTTGGATACACAGCCTCTAAATCAGCACCTTAAACGATGCCCCGACACTAAAATACAGTCACTGAAAATTAGAATAGAGGGAAGTCAGAGACATGCAGGATGGATGCTTTTTAAATAAATTGAATAGGCCGAAGGTGAACTCCCTACCTATTAACAGTTTATTGCAATGGTTTACGTGTGGATTGCCCCCGTAAAGTTGCAAGATCGCTGCTGTTCTGTTAAGGTAACAAATCACTAGTGGCACCCAGTGGCTAGAAGGGTTAATCAGACATTTACCTTTGTCCCTCATTATTCCCCTCGCACCAAAGGTAGCGTTTAAATGCAACCACCACTGTTTTGGTATTACCCGTATTAAATCCAGGCATAGCTATCCTTGAGTGAGGTTTCAGCTGAGAGGTGTCTGCTGAGTAATGATTGCAATTTCTGTTCACAGAGGCATTTAGCCTGCAAGGTAAAATGCTTACGCTTCTAGTACAGCACACGGCAAGATACAAACCCACTGCATTTTGGTGCGGTTGTGGGATAGTTAATGCTTATTTATTCTGTGAGAGCACTAAACCTGCACAAATGAAAATTGTGCCTGTTGTAAGAGTTCCAGGACTTTCCTCCAGAGAACACTTTCCAAAATTTGCTGACTGTCAGTACTTATGGAATTTCAAGAGCCAAGTGATCCATAGGAAAGTTAAAACGCAGCTAGTAAATGAAACGACCAATTAACCAAACTGATGAGAGGGAACGCCAAAACTCCATAGCCGTAGTTTCTGGATCTTTAGCCTCTACTTGGTGCATAGATAATGAAAAAATGTGTCTTCTAAAAGACAAGGAAAAACGACCTGGTTTATAACTGAATGATACATTAAATGGGCTTAAAGTACATGCCTGATCCTGCAGGCTGCAGTAGCGATTTCAGTAGGATGAATGGTGTGACCTGAGGTTGTAGGGTTTTTGGCGTTACAAGGTTAGGTTGCAGGCAGAGGCAGAGGTTTGTTATCCCCATTCGCTCCATGGGTAGTGCCGAAGTAGAGCCCCATGTTGTGTTCCTCTGCCACCCTCCCCTCCAGCCGGTGGCTTGCAGCAGGTCAGAGCCACCTTGCCCCCACCTGACGCTTCTGCCAGGCTGATGACAATTGCTATCAAAACTCACAGCTCTATCCGTACACCATTTTCTACTCCTCCATCTCCCTGTTTGTCAAAAGTGGGCGTAGCAAGAGAGGGAGAAGATGCTAACCTCATCCCTGCTCCGTTTTAGAGGCAGGAATCCTGTGTGTGGTAGGAGGATAATACCAGGAGCCTCAATTGTTTGGTTTGCTGTGGCGCTCTGTGGTGCTGCAGGAGCAGAAAGGGGCAGTGAAGCCACTTCACTGGGGTCTTGAGGAACGGGGTGGCTGAGCACGAATCACATGCTCATACCCTGCCAAGCCCCCCTGCGGCATCTGAACAAGGGCCATGGTGGGGAATAATGGGCCACAGCCAGAAAGTTGCTGCAGCCTTGTTATTCCCAGCTGCCAGGGCAACCTTTCGAGGCTGAGGGACAGTCGCACCCAAGCCTGAGCAGTCCTGCGGCAGCCACTTTTCAGAAGCCAACTACCAAATACAAGGTGGAGAGCAATGTTCCCTTCCTCCTGACGCCGGACAGCTGGATTCTGCTGGGGTCTTCTGGGCCAGTAACAGCTGGTTTTGCCTGTGGCGTGATGCTGTGTGGGCTGCTATGGCTGCAGGGAAGCATGGGTTTAATTTCCCGTGCTCTCCATGCAGGACACTTCCAGAAAGCTTTACTTGTGGCACTCAGCCCTTGCTGGATCAGGGCTAACAGGGTAGTAGCAGTCTTCACTTCTGTTTCAGCCATTTTATACATTCCCTGCCACCACAAGGACCCAGACCAGCGGTCATGCCCTTTCCATCTCCTTTTTATGGAATATAACACTCGTGGCTGCGGGTTATTTACTGCAGTTTGTGATGTGTTGCAGGGAGTTGTTGGTGACTCTGGTGCATGGGGTGGATATTTTGCAGATGCTTCATATATCTCTATTCTTGGCTTTTCCAACATTGCAAGTGATAAATAAGTCTTTGGGCAAGAACCTCCTGACCATCAAGGTCAGATCTCTGCAGTCACGGGTGTTATCTATTTTTCCCTAATGTAAGTCGATTTCTCCTTGCAGAAACTGGACAACCCCTCTGTGCCTCAGTGTCCCTGCCCGTAGAATGGGTACGTTGTCAGATAAGAGTTTGGTAATGGGAGGGCAGTGCTGTGGGATTACATTGCCTGCCAAGAACTTCCCACTCCTCCATTGGGATGTACCAGGGAAGAGTGTGTTAGCTTTTAAAACTTACAAACCCTTCCAAACGGTTTCCTTGAAAAGTTTTTATGTACTGTCATTGCTCTCGTCTCTCAGCACATTCCTTAAGTGAACTGCGTGGTGTTGCCTTCATTCATCCCCTTGTCCCCCCACCCTTCCCTGCCTTCTCCCAAGGCGGGTGTGAAGTGTGTACACAGCAGAGTGCTCTGCCATGGTTCATTGCTTTCTCTTGTTGGTTGCTTTCTTTTCTTTGGTTGCTTTCTTTTCTTTCTCCCCACAGAAAGAAGTGAGTGGAAATGCAATAGGTGATGTAAAATTTGCAAGCCAAAGAGAGCATACATTCATTCCCATGCGTGCCGCTTAAGAGGAGGCTGAAAACTGTTCACTGGCTCTTCTTGTTCGCGCAAGCAAAGCTCCTTGCCCGGCTGGTGAGTATGGAGTTTAACCCATGTGGGCATACTGGTATAACAGGGTTCAAACGTCCTTTCTGGCATGTCCTACCTCAGCCTCAATTATATACTTCCCAGCTTTTCATTAAGAAGTTATAGTTCTGTGTGATGTCTTGTGTTTAGAGGTGGCTACAAAAACCTGTTGGGCGTTGGCTGTTTTCTTAATACAGTAATCAAATACAGAAGTGCTAAACCATTAATTCCAGAGAGAATTGGTTTTGGTTTTGTTTTTGTTTTTTTTAAACCCCAAGAGTATAAAATCCAAAGAAGACTTAATACAATTATTCCTAGGGGACGGTGTTCATAAGTGTGGTGACCATCTGGCCATACAGCTGGCTAAACATAGCCTCTACTGCCATCTCCTCCAGGAGGGATCCTTAGAAGGGGCAGAAAAGGGCTAAAACATTACAAAAGCTGACCTCTTTTCTCTAAGAGCATCCTCCCTGTTTTGGAAGTGTTGATCGTTTGGCCTCCCCCAGCCACTGAGGCTGCTTTATTGTGTATTTATTACCCAGATGAAGGCTGGAGCCAGGGTTTCTTGGCCCATTTATAAAGCAATTTAAATGAGACGGCTGCTCTGGGCGTCAGTGCTCGGGACCAGGCTGAGCTGCCACAGCAGGCATGCCAGCGGGAACTGCCCTCAGCCTTAGGAGTGGGGATTTACGGTTCACGTGCAGTTCAAGCACGGCTCCCGCCCTGGGATTATGTACATGGCCAGCGGCAGGGCATGCAAGACGGGCTGCTGGGCAGTCCCAAATCCTGCAGCCAGGGAGGAAGGCTGCTGGCCCCAGGCTCCTGTGTACTCAGGGACCTTGCTGCCTGGCTCCGGGGCAGCAGGGAGCCCTGGGAGCTGAGAGGAACCGCTCCATCTCCCTGGCCCTTGGGTCTCCCTGCTCCATCCCTGTGAGCTGCCTGTGCTGGCAGGGCTGACCAGCCCCCTGCAGCCCCAGCAGGGAAGGAGTGCTGTTTCGGAAGAGGGCCACGGTTCATCAGCCAAATGGCATGAAGGGACTTGCACCCTCCTCAGCGATGCTGCTCTCATGCCAGAGACAGCTGGGGGTTGCCAGCTTTTTGGGCCACTACCTCTAACTCTGGGGTTTCACCGCTGCAGCATGCAGTGTCACAGGTGGGGCAGAAGCCCCGACAGGACCGGTGCTGGCCCTCCTCCCCACTGTCCCAGCCTGGCACAGCCTCAGGTCCAGGCAGGGAGGTGCTCCATCCCACCCGCCCATGCCAAACTGTGCAATCACCTCACCTTGGCTGTGTTGTTTCCGCTCAGGGCATTTGGCCTCCGCTGTGGCTGCGTGAGAAATGGCTGTATTCCAGCAAATCCCACAGCCTGCCAGGTCTCACCACGAGCTCAACATGGCCTTGGGGGGAAGTATAACTCGAGCCATAAACAAGTTAGTAAGGAACAAAAGGATATGTGAACGGACCATCGGTGGGTCTAAATCATCAGCTGAGACTAATTCACACATCAGAAAGATTGACATATATGTTCAAGCCAGGAAAGCCCAATTATTTAAAAAAAAAATAATCCAATCTGTTCCTGCTTACAGAAACACCTTTCTTATCAGGGCAATCCTTCAAAATCTAGCAATCACCAGCAAAGCCCAAATTCACTATCGATCCACCTTCAGCTCTCACATACCTACTACACCGATATCACGCTGCCTTCAAAGCCCTCGGACCTCCTCTTTCCCAGCCTTGCTTCCAGCATCTGCAGCCTGGCGTGAAGCCCAACCTCCCAGTCCCTCTGATCTCCACTGGCATGGCCATGCAGGCAGCCTTCTGGCACACTAGGGTCACCTGTGTTTTTCCCAGGTAGGAGCTTAGGAAATTTCACAGCTTTCCAATGTAATTAAAAAGCATGGAGCAGGAACCTTGTGTACTGTAATATGCCTAAACAGAGAGGAACTAGGTTTTACAGGTAACATATCAGAAAATAAGACCTGCTGTGTCAGGTCAGATCAATGATCCATCTGAATTGGTCAGGCAGTTGGACTAGATGATCATTGTAGGTCTCTTCCAACTGAAATATTCTATCCTATCCTATCCTATCCTACCCCATCCCATCATTTTGTCTCCATCAGCAGCTGGCCACAGCTGTACAGGGAGGAGTACAAGCACAGGAGATGAACATAGTGATCCCACTCTCAGAAATATCCTCTCAGCCTCAGCAAACTTTAGCTCAACAGCTCCTGCCCTACAAGTATTGTCTTGACATATCTGACTTTTGGCTCCAGAAGAGAGGGATGTTGTTGCAAAGGGAAAATGATCGTCAGGCAGTGTTACAGAACAAAAAGATGAGATTTGTCTTAAACGAAGGAGCCCAATGGCAGCCAACCTCACCTCTGCTGCAGAGGCCACTGCTACGGATGCCAGCCCTGTGGTGCTGCCAGAGCACACTGGGCCATGGTTACATATCAGAGGAGTCCTGCTTTCTTGGGCGTGCTGCCACAGCCAGGGTTTTGGGCCATTTAGGCCAAGATTGGTTTCAGAATCTCTCCACACTTTGGCTCCATATGCAGAAAGTGGCTTTCGTACCTTTCTGTAATAAAACTTGGTTAATCTCACCATTCATTAGAGCCCTCTCTCCTCCTTCATTTTCCCTTCCCTTCCCTTCCCTTCCCTTCCCTTCCCTTCCCTTCCCTTCCCTTCACTATGTTAATAGAGTCATTAGACCCAGACAATTAACTTGCAAACTCTAAGCCAGGAAATGCAAGAGTTAAGGCTCTAGGACAATGTTATCTTGGCCAGGGGCACATCTGGGGTGCTTTCCAATTTACACCTTTTGGATCTGAACAGACCAGCCAGACTGCCTGAGCATCCCTCTGAGCTCCTGAACAAGGCAGAGCAGAGAGCAGCACCCCACAGGTGCTGTTTGCCTTTAGGAGCACCCCTACTTCCACACATTTCTGTTGAATATCGTAACAGAAAAGAAATACAACACCCAGATCAATGTTTCTTTCATTTTATCTACAACCTAGCCTTTTAAAACTATGCCACCTCAAAATTTCAATTTAGGGCCTTGATTTTGTTGCTTGTTTGTGCCAGAGGGAGAGAAGGGGGGAAAAAATCCCCTTTATTTCTTGAGGAAAGTTATTGTAGGAACAGCTGAATGCTGCCATGTGGGTCCTACCCTGCAGGCAGTGGCTGGGGGGGAAGTGCCACAGTTCCCTCACACTCCTCACAGCTCCCCTGGTTGGCAACACCTCCCTGCAGCCTTGGGTTAGCAGGGCAAGGGCGTATCCCCCCCCAATGAAGCCGCTCAATTCTTCTTGTGGAACAAGACAAACCCCCTCCCCACATTTTTTCTTATTAAAAAGAAGGAAGGAAAAGCTTCCAGCTCAGACAATATTTACAAATAGTGCTGACAGATGCACACATAAAGGTTTTGTTGTGGTTTTTTTTTTCCTTCTGCATACATTTTTTCCCTTTCCCTGGGAAGGAAATAGTCTTATTTGCTGTTTTTTTCCCTTCCCTTCCCTTCCCTTCCCTTCCCTTCCCAACACTATGTTAATAGAGTCATTAGACCCAGACAATTAACTTGCAAACTCTAAGCCAGGAAATGCAAGAGTTAAGGCTCTAGGACAATGTTATCTTGGCCAGGGGCACATCTGGGGTGCTTTCCAATTTACACCTTTTGGATCTGAACAGACCAGCCAGACTGCCTGAGCATCCCTCTGAGCTCCTGAACAAGGCAGAGCAGAGAGCAGCACCCCACAGGTGCTGTTTGCCTTTAGGAGCACCCCTACTTCCACACATTTCTGTTGAATATCGTAACAGAAAAGAAATACAACACCCAGATCAATGTTTCTTTCATTTTATCTACAACCTAGCCTTTTAAAACTATGCCACCTCAAAATTTCAATTTAGGGCCTTGATTTTGTTGCTTGTTTGTGCCAGAGGGAGAGAAGGGGGGAAAAAATCCCCTTTATTTCTTGAGGAAAGTTATTGTAGGAACAGCTGAATGCTGCCATGTGGGTCCTACCCTGCAGGCAGTGGCTGGGGGGGAAGTGCCACAGTTCCCTCACACTCCTCACAGCTCCCCTGGTTGGCAACACCTCCCTGCAGCCTTGGGTTAGCAGGGCAAGGGCGTATCCCCCCCCAATGAAGCCGCTCAATTCTTCTTGTGGAACAAGACAAACCCCCTCCCCACATTTTTTCTTATTAAAAAGAAGGAAGGAAAAGCTTCCAGCTCAGACAATATTTACAAATAGTGCTGACAGATGCACACATAAAGGTTTTGTTGTGGTTTTTTTTTNAGGCAGTGAGGACCAGGGAGAGTTACAGAAGTTTCTTACTTTGTTTTGCTAAGAGAATTGCAATGCCTCCCAGGTAAATTGTCTCATCATCAGTCAGGCTGAGCAGAGGAGTTTGTTATTAACACAAAAATGTGGGAAAAGTAATTTTTCATTTTTACTGAACCTGGAAGTGGTTGAACAAGATCTCTTCATATTTTTGCTTTCAAACTTAACTGAAACACAATGTTTAAACACCAGCATGAAAGTGCCATGCTGAAGAAAGTTAGGTGTGCTGGTAAAGAATATCTATAATGGAAATGGCAGCCTGAACAATCATGACAAGTAGGATAAATCTTCCAGTCTGTGGATGATTTGTTAAGTGTTTTGCAAATATATATACATATTGCAGATATATGGGGTGTGTGTGTGTGTGGGGGGGGGTATAATCAATAAAGTGTGTGTACGACAGATGAATGGATTAGGTAGATAATTATATGATTGCGGGTCTCCTGTTATATTTATGTTCACCCATTAAAGCCACTTGTGAGTTATCCCTCCTCTCCTCGCTCCTGGAGATAGATAAAGATCATTAATGCCATCAGCCGTCAGGTGTGCTTCACGCCCAGCACAGCCAATGAGGCAGCAAGCCGGAGACCTGACGCCTGCTTTGGCAGCCCGGCGCAGCTCAGTCCCCTTCATTTTTGAAGAAAATGTAAGCTGGAAAAAAAAAGCTCATTTTTTTCACTGCCCACTGCAGCGGGCTGAAGGTGGGATAGTTATTAGTTGTGCTATCTCAGGAAGCGGAATGGCGTCTGCATCAACCAGAGGGTGACCTTACATAGAGAAGCAGGATGCACGCCCGCTCTGGTGGGTTAAAGGCTGGGCTGTGCTGGTGGGTACGGAGCCATGGCTCCCAGGGATGCATGGCCTGCAAGCACACAGCCCGGGCTGAAGCCAGGAGCCGCTCTGCCTCTGCTGGTGGCCTCAGCCCAGCAAACACCAGGCAGTCCTTGTGGACTCGGCTGGAAAGCCTGGAGAAGGCACAAGAAATCCCCTGTGACGTGTCAGCTGGCCATCCGCCGCCTGCCAGGGGGACTGGCCGCCTTACCCCATCCCGGCCACATGCCAGCCTCCTCGGAGCCTGGCCAACTCACCAGGAAGAGGATTTAGGTCCACACCCATTTAGTCACCAGCGTCTGGCTTGGAAGTCTGACTGCAATTAGGGGTTGGATGTAATGTAACTAGTAACCTAGNCATACATTTTTTCCCTTTCCCTGGGAAGGAAATAGTCTTATTTGCTGTTTTTTTCCCTTCCCTTCCCTTCCNTAAAGTGTGTGTACGACAGATGAATGGATTAGGTAGATAATTATATGATTGCGGGTCTCCTGTTATATTTATGTTCACCCATTAAAGCCACTTGTGAGTTATCCCTCCTCTCCTCGCTCCTGGAGATAGATAAAGATCATTAATGCCATCAGCCGTCAGGTGTGCTTCACGCCCAGCACAGCCAATGAGGCAGCAAGCCGGAGACCTGACGCCTGCTTTGGCAGCCCGGCGCAGCTCAGTCCCCTTCATTTTTGAAGAAAATGTAAGCTGGAAAAAAAAAGCTCATTTTTTTCACTGCCCACTGCAGCGGGCTGAAGGTGGGATAGTTATTAGTTGTGCTATCTCAGGAAGCGGAATGGCGTCTGCATCAACCAGAGGGTGACCTTACATAGAGAAGCAGGATGCACGCCCGCTCTGGTGGGTTAAAGGCTGGGCTGTGCTGGTGGGTACGGAGCCATGGCTCCCAGGGATGCATGGCCTGCAAGCACACAGCCCGGGCTGAAGCCAGGAGCCGCTCTGCCTCTGCTGGTGGCCTCAGCCCAGCAAACACCAGGCAGTCCTTGTGGACTCGGCTGGAAAGCCTGGAGAAGGCACAAGAAATCCCCTGTGACGTGTCAGCTGGCCATCCGCCGCCTGCCAGGGGGACTGGCCGCCTTACCCCATCCCGGCCACATGCCAGCCTCCTCGGAGCCTGGCCAACTCACCAGGAAGAGGATTTAGGTCCACACCCATTTAGTCACCAGCGTCTGGCTTGGAAGTCTGACTGCAATTAGGGGTTGGATGTAATGTAACTAGTAACCTAGATAGGTTGCATTCCTGCCACCCTGGCCTTCCCTGCACAAATACCTTGAGTCCACGCAGCAAGCTGAGGGTCCAGCAGCGATGGGGACAACCCACTGCTGGGTCTAAGCCAGGACTGCAGACAATATCCTAGCCCCTACCTAACACCAGCGGGCCACATTGCTCCAGCTGGCTTCCCCTACATGGCTCGCCTGGGACAGAGGGGATGGAGGGGATGCCCTCTGGGTCCCTAGGGCCAGTGCCACCACCTCCCTGCCACTAGCTCCCTGCCCCTAGCAGCGCAGGCCTTTTTGGGCAGGCACAGGGCACTAAGAAAGAGTGGAGAGGGACCAGCAAGCCTCAGCGGTGCACTGATCCCTTGGGGTCACTCTAAACAGCCCTATCTAATACTTCATTTTGACTCTTGTAAGCCATTTCTGGATCTGGCTCAGCCCCTACCTGACCTCAGATTAAGGGAAGCAGAAATGGGGCACAGGTTAATGTTTTCTGAATTCTAGAGAGGACCTTACTTCTCGGTGAGGGGCAAAAAAGAAAATAATGGACCATCTTGTTTCCTATTTGCCAGCAGAGAGAGAGGAGGAGAACTCCAGTACTCAGCACCACGGTAAATAAACTGGTGTGGTGGGTCCTGGCCCCCTACCTCCAACCAAAAGTCTCCAGTGGCCTTGCCTTGCTAGAATGGAAGTCTGCATTTTAAATGTAGACTAGACTTTAGATTTCTAATTAATGGGTTTTGAGTTCAAATATTGAAAATTAAATATGTGACCTCAGGCTCACACCCTGCTATACCACCAGCAGAAAGAGATGGATTTGGGAACCAGTGGTTGCTTTGCTGGCCATGGTCTTATGGATCCATGTACAACAAATGAAACAATGTTGGCCAAAGTTGTTTTACCTCCTGCCTCTCTGCAAGCTGCAGCTCAGCAGGGCCCATGGTTATACCCCCTTGCATCCCGTCCCCCAAAGAAAATACAAAGATTTGTGATCTCTCTGCCCCTTGTCTATTGATGGACATAAGTATAGAACCAGTATAGGTTCTATATATAGTATATAGTATAGGACCAGTATAGAACTTTCATTTCCACACTGGGAATAGGGGGATTAAAATGCCACTATTTCCTGATTGTAATGCTTTTTATGCAGGCCCTAGGTAAACACTACACTAGTCAACAAACCAGTGTTAATAAAAATTGCTAATTAAATGAGGGCCAGTGGCTTGCTTTATTGACATAAGTATTTATAGGCTTTTTCTGCTTTCTTGTATTTTCCAAGGCTCTGTGTGTTTTGCATTTGCTTTTGCTCTCTGTTCCTGCTTGTCTTTCTAATTATTGCTTTATAGTTTTTTTTCGTTATTGTTTTAGCCACCCTGAGTCAAACACAAGGATCTGCCTTATATCAAGCCTGTTCTTTTCTTGGAAGAACTTCTCTAACACCACACCACAACATAACACAACACACACAACACAACACAGTTTTGGAGTTTGTAAAGAACACCATACATTTCTTAAATCTATCTTTTACAGTGTGTTGCTAGCCAAGATAACTTATACTTTGGGATAAGACTTGGCTTTTTAATACACATTTGTCTAGCTCCTCAAGAAACAAGAGCTTAAACCCTGAGTGAAAGGAATTTTTATTCAGCTGAGCTTATCTGTGTTAATTCAGGATATGCAGTTGACTACCAGATAAAGAAAAGCACCCAAACTACAGCTCAGCAAGGGACTCCAATGTATTCAGCCATCCTTCTGCAGATCATGCAGACCATCATCCTTTAATTATTAGCATGTACTATTGATTCTGTGGAAACCCACACTGGACACAGCACACAGGACTGAAACGGCACACAGAAGCAGGAGGGTGATGATGTCAACTGGAGTGCCACATTGCTTTATCCCTCAGAAGACTCCTGTGCGATAGTGAGGTCTGAGCATCATGTCAGCAGAAGAAGATTCCTTGGCAGAACATATCCCAAGGAGGTGACGCTGCTGCTGGTTGCTGTGGAAGCTAGACTTGCACTAAATCAACTTCTCCAGGTCTCCCATATGCTATGTGCTATCCAATGTGCTTTTCTACTCAGATACACTGCGAGGCTGACGTACTGTGGCTTCTGCCTGTGCCAGGTTTTATTCTAGAAGGCACCGAAACTGGTTACCACCTTCACATCATGGCCCTTTGTGGACTACAAATGGGAAATCCATGCTGTCATCTGAAGATGTACTTTGCAGACTGATCTTGAGTAATCCTGGACAGGAATACAGGGATATCTTTGAGTGAACACTGTTGAGAATGTAAACAAAATTGGATGGAAGTGAATATGATGTAGAGCTTGTGTTCCTTGAAAGCTAATTTAAGCTCTTTTGGCTCTGGTTAAGTTTTAAACATTTCTGGTGGGATGAGGGAGACAAGCAGCTGCAATATGAAAGATAAGGGCTGGAGCCTGATTAATATTGGTGTTTTGAAGGAAGAGTTTTCACAGTCCAGCTGGGAGTGATTTATCCCCACTCAGAGATACCACCAAACACAGAGCCATTCCAGAAATGAGCAGCCCCAAAAGTGATAGTCCTCAAACTGGACTGAAGAGTGGGGCAAGCACTAAGGATGTTCTTGAAATAATCACTCCAGTCAGCAGGTGAACAGCAAGAAATGCCAGTTAATAAAAAATAGCAGGAACTGCAATTCTGATGGTATTCCTAAGAATAAATAACAATAAAAGGGCATTAAAAAGAGGTAAACAGCATCTGAGTGCTAGGCAGAAAGCCTGGCACACTCCAAAACATTGCAGAGCACCTTTCAGTCCCAAGGGAGATCTCAGGTTTGAACACATGAAAAACTTATTGCTGGGTAACAAATTATCAGGTGTCTGCTGATCCATGGCAACTGTCCCTGCTGATTCACAAGGTGGCAGATGTGGGATAATTTGAGATCTCTGCATCCTCCGTGGAAGATGAGGGAGGTCTATGCTAATAAGAATGACCTCACATTTGCTGCAACCTAAGAATAGGCATGTAGACAGTTGTCTTCTGCCAGTTGACTGGTGGCAACTGGTCCTCCTGTGGTTTCTTGTTTCCGTGGCTGAGCCTGGATGAGTGTGTCATTGCCTGTATTTTGGCCACATAGGCTTTTCTTACTGTGATGTGATTCTTTCCTCCCTACTCGGGTAACCAAGTCACTGAGCCCCGTGTTGCTCCCCATAACGGGACTGTTCCTGTACAGAGGGTAAAGGGATCAGCAGACCGTCCTGTGGTGAAAAATTATTGAGGGACCTTCTGATAAATAACCACCATGACATTACTATGGCAACCTTCTAAAAGGTAGGTGCCATGTGGCCACTAATTTACCTTCTACCTAAGGCTCTACTTGGTCTGTAGGGCCTGAGCACATCTCTTTGTTGGAAACAAGGCGGTGAAGAACATTTGTTATAAAAAACAGGAACTCCACAAAACTAACATGAATTTAGATTTCATTATAAACATGGAACCTGGCAAAGATTAATTGAAACATTTGCCAAGGGCCAATCTAAAGTTTGATGAAATCAAAGGGGGACTTTAAACTGACTTTAATGGTCTTGGGGTCAGGCTGTAAGGCAAATTGGACAAGTTTCAAGGTCCCTAGGTCAATAGATTTTTTTTTTTTTTTAAATCAAAACCATGCCATGCTATTAGTTTAAAATACATTTCAGCCATCAGCCATAGAAATCACTTGGTACCAGTTCAACAGGAACTGGATCAGCTCCTGCAGACCATGGAGTTCTGTAGTTCTGGAGTTCTGTTCATTACAGTTCAGTCTGTAATGCCTGGCACCTTGGGTGTTATATCGCCGTGGTGGAAAATGCCTGTCTCTCTAGCAAGGGGGTAAGGGAGAAGCCAGGCACCAGGTACTGCTGGGTGCCAGAACTCACCTGGGGGGTGACCCATGGCAGGGTGCTCTCAAGAAATGGCCTCCTGAGATGGAGCTCTCCACCACAGAAGGTGGCAGCCTGAAGACCTACAGGGCACAGCGCAAAGCCGATCATCACTTTCCATAGGTATCTGCCTGAGGGAATGGGTAGGTGGGTCGTTTATTTTGTGGGCAGGAACCTTTTCCTTTTGAGTCTTGGAAAAAAAGGAACCGCTATGTGTATATTTACTGGAAGTCCAATGTGTTCCCTGAAACATGAAGATAGGACACATTCTTATAAATCAGAGTGGAGGAAAAAAAAGTACAGAAAGAAATGGGCTGGGAGAGCTGCAGAGATAGTGTGTGTGTGCACGTGTGCGCTCAGCCAGCAAGGGGAATGACACTGACACTGTTTCAAAGGAAGGTCATCGCATAGACCATAAATCTCAAACACTTAGAATTTGCTTCATTTGTCTTCATTAACTCTTTTTTACAAGAAGTTCAGCGACTATCAGAAAATTTTGAAATTATTATTTATTTATGTGGCCCTGCAGCTGTTCATGGCTAGTGGCTTGAAGTATTATGCAGCCAAACACTGCATGACCATCCTGATCCCGCCCGTGAGGAACCTGTCCTTAGCAGGGATGTCAACGTCTTCAGCAGTTGTGTGAATAAGGGCTGGAGTGCCCAGGTGAATGGTACAGGCACATGCAATACGAATGCCCAGAGGCAGTACTGGTGTCAGCGTTCCCTTTGCCTGGGCATAGCCAGGAGCCAGCAGCAGGCAGAGAGGGAGGAGAGCCTTCTGGGGAGGGAGCAGACCTTTGCCATGTTCTTACACCCACCCCAAGGCCTTCCCTTTTGGGTGCTCTTGGGGAAACAGACTTCTGCTTTGAGGTGGCGGAGCCTTTCTTATATCTGCTGCTGGTCTAGTTTTGCTGTTTTGACTATTTCAGTTAGCTCTGGGCCCATGAGGTTTTGCTGAGCAGCAGACATGGTTCATGAGTCAAGTTCTCCAAAACTCTCCCACTCAGAGAAGAGGGGGAGTGGAGAGTTTTCTCTCATTGATCACAACTAATGTAATTAGTACTTTGCAATTTTTCTTATCCATGTCTCTTTACCCATGAGACCTTCATTCGTCTTAACACCTATCACCATTCTTAATTACTTTCAGTGAGCCCACAGCAAAGAACAGTTATGTTGTTATTCTTTCCTGTGATTTGCTGCATGAAAACATTAAAGAGAGACAAACTGACCAGACTGAGCATTTAGTCAAATTCCAGCTCTGCCATTAACTCGCCTGGTGGCCATGGCAAGTCATTTCACTTTGCTCTGGGCTGGTTCATTCATATAGACAATGGAAACAGAAAAGTGATCCATATTGAAGGTCTAATCCAGCCCCAACCGAGATAATAGAAGCTTGGCTTTGCTTAGCTTTCCTTGACTTGGTAAGTAATTTTGGAAACATAAGCCTTATTGTTTTGAAAAATCCCTGTTAATCACACCGGGAAAATCTATTGTGTTGTTTAAATAAGCAAACTACACTGAGGAAAATAACAGCAGCCTCCTCAACAAGATGCAGAGCATCCTCATCTCCGCGTGCTTTCCACCACCGCCTCTGTTTCCACTGGAGCACTAGATGACTTCCTTCAGAAAGTCCGGGTCCACCAGAGGTCAGAGAGGACCGTGATTTATAAGAAGTTTAGTTTGCAGTCCAAGAGCTCCTTCCCAAGCAGTTGGACACTTTATATCAGCCCTTGCTGGCTAACTAGGAGGATTAATGACCACTTTCCAGTTCCATTGTCAGCTACCAACCACCAACTGTCATGCCTGATTGCCTCCTTTTCCAAGACCAAGGGACTAGAGACATCTAATGGTTACTGCATGCATAGCAGAGCATCTTCTCCCATCGTAGCAGGCTGTCCTGTGAGATACTGGTTCCAATATTTAACTCCTTCTGTACCTCAGAAGCGTATGTGCTCAAGACCAATGAAATGACAATGGCTGTTTGGGTGTATGATATCGTGGCATCCCACTAGAAGGAAAAATAAGTGATACAGATGACTGCAGGGCAGAAAATTATCAGTAGTCAGTGAACACATTCAAAATTAATTCAGGTGCCTGCATGTTGTTGGGCTCCATCTTGTCTTCGTTATCCTCTTCCTTGAAGGGTGGAAGAAGGATTTAAGACAGGAGAGGTGCATATAGCAGAGTTACTGCAGCATTCTTGACACTGGAAAAAACACCACACCGAATGAAACATATGGTCTTCTGTGGAAGAGAAGGGGAATAAAAGAACAAAGCCCTGGAGATTAAGGAAGGGAAAACAGACTTGGTTGAATGGACAAATGCCCTTTGTTTTGCCTTCAGGGTGCCCCGTGCCCTGAGTGAAATTGGTCCATGACATGAAAGCTGCAAATACCTGAGCATACGCTCAGAAGATGTAGTATTTTCTAACTGTCTTTGCTGAATGGAGAGAAATGGGTGCTGTTGAGCAGTTCAGGTAAAATGCACAATAGCAAGTACACCTCCAAGAAGGTGCTCAGTAGCTGGGTGGTTAGCAATAGTAGCAGTAGCAGTAGCCGTGTCTGGAAGGATCCCTCAGGAATGACACAGTTGATGACTCAGGCAGCATGAGAGATTCAGCACGGGATTTAGAAAGCCTTTGCTTACAAAGCCAGTGAGAAGATGAGGAGACAAGGAGAAGGTTGAGGTACTCAACAACTTTTTTGCCTTAGTCTTCACTGGCAACTTCTCTCCTTGCCCTCCCAAGTTGATGGACCACAAGATGGAGACTAGGGGGGTAAAGCCTCTCCCATTGTAAGGCAAGATCAGGTTTGTGACTACCTGGGGAACTTGAACATACATAAGTCTAGGGGACCTGACGAGATGCATCCCAGAGTCCTGAGGGAATTGGCTGATGTAGTTGCCAAGCCACTCTCCATAATATTTGAAAAGTCATGGCAGTCAGGTCAAAACCCTGGTGACTGGAGGAAGGGAAACATTGAACCCATTTTTAAAAAGGGAAGAAAGGAGGATCCTGGGAACTACCAACCTGTCAGCCTCACCTCTGTGCCTGGGAAGATCATGGAACAGATTCTCCTAGAAGCTATGCTAAAGCACATGGAGGACAGGGAGGTGATTTGAGACAGCCAGCATGGCTTCACTGAGGGCAAGTCTTGCCTGACTAACCTAGTGGCTTTCTATGAAGGAGTGACTACATCAATGGACAAGGTCAAAGCAATGGATATCATCTACCT
>VZTL01021458.1:2566-28813 GCA_013400535.1 Scopus umbretta
GTTAAAATGTTTATTTGTAGAATATGACAGTGGTCTCTGAAGTAGTGCTTGTTCCGTCCTGAGAATGCTAAAGATGGAGGGAGGAAGGTATGAAGGCCGAGTATAGGAGCTGGGACCTGCAACGCTCCCTTATTACAGCAGCTGGATCTCATTCCTGCACCTTGGACATAAGCATACTTGCCTACAGCTGGTTTTTCTTGAGGTTTTAATGCACTTTACAGAAGCAATAATCATCATTAGGCAGACTCCACAAAGCTACTTCACTAGAGATGTGAAATCAATTGCTCATTGCAGGTCAGCGATTAACCTGTGGAAAAACCTCCCAAGTGCTCTGCCAGTTAGTGACCTTTAAATTGTAGAAGAGGGTGCTCTCTATTGCTGTATGCAAACCACAAGCTTGATTTCTCAGCCTATATGACCTCTGCCCTGCTGCTGTTCACTCTAGCTTACTGGCTCTGAAGCAACTATTAATGAAGACTTGGTGACCAAAATGTAAGAGTGCTGTACTTGAAGAATGGGGTTTATCGTTTCACTGTTTAAAAAGAGTAAGAGCTTGAGCTTTAAACACTAAAAATTCATGTTTTATCCAAATTTATTTGGCTTTTAACAGTCTGGGAAAAAGTATTTCAAAGAAGGTAAGCACGTGTAGATCAGCTGAGTTTAACTACACAGTTGAACAAGAAGGTCTAATCCAACTGCAGCATCCTAAACAAGTATTAAAATACCCAAGGGAAAGTATTATGTGTGTAATCCACAGTTTTGAGGAAGTGTTTACTGAACAAAGGAAAGGGCTGAGATGAACTATTAACAAGACAGTGAATAAATGCTTTTCTTGTGGCAGAGTTCATTGGGACCCAACCTGACCAGCTTCACTGCAGCACCTCCTAGGGGCAATTACAGCCACACTGATGTTTCATGTTACTCAGAATATCCCAACCCGGAGTCTAATTAAAACACAACTGGGTAACAGATATGTGGGGGCATTCCTGCTTACACCAGTATGCAATAGCCAAGGTGTGATAATTACAAGAGTCATCAAAGTATGTTATGAAAATGATACTAGCTTTGAGCTGTAATGTTGGAAAAGGTTAACTTAACTAGGTTTGGTAAGTGATCTAGCTATGCAGAAAAGCATTAAGAACTGAGGGGCTAAAATAAAAGATAGATGAAGCGTGGGTCATGCCGTAAGTGATATGACTCAAGTTCTTTTTCCTGCGGATGTAGGAATCTCCATAAACTTCTGTTTGGCAGTTCCTATCAGAGTGCAAAGTTCTACTGATTTACATTGCTGGTGATCAGCATTTTGCATCCATTTATTGTAAACTGAAGGACAGTTGGCTCATTTCATGAGGATATGATGATCCATGTGATGGCATTTGCTGACAGCACTTCCATCTTGTCCTTTCTGCTATCAGTTACATCCTTTAGAAAAGGTTACTTCAGCGGCGAGCATTGCAGAGGAATCAGGAGCAGATTTTGTTGGGACTCCAAGAATCTGACGCTGTCCCGCACTGAAATTAAATGCATACTTAATTAAGACAGTAATCCAATGAGAAATAATACTCTTCTCAGCATGCATACAGGTAACACTAGTGAGTTCTCTGGATCCATCATCTCTTACCAGCTGCTACCACTCTGGCATCTTCATGGGCACTGTGCCTTCCCGCTGCCCGGTGATCTGGGCTCTCGTTCCACCAGATCACGTGGACTGAGAAAGTACAAATAAAGTCAGCTGAATACTGTTATGCTGCAATACAACATGTTCTGTAAGTCCTAGCAGTCTGCCTTCACCTGTTAGATGCCTTGCAGTTAGCAGAAATAATTCTCCAAGCAAGTAAGTGGTGGCCTTGCTGAGCCTTTAAAAGGTTTGACTCTAACATCAGATTTGAGAGTCGTCTAAGATAGCAGCACCTGGCTTAGGCCTATAACCCAATACAAAGCTGGGTTCAAGGACTGTTTACAGGACTTTGGTGATCCACACCAACATTTTCATCAAGATGGCCAATCCTGATCCAGGACAAGAGCTTGCCCCGCTCCCTCTGCCCCTTCTCATGCTAAAGTCTGTTTCAGAAATTGAGTAGTACCTGTGTTGAGTAATCCATACTCTGTGTGGAAAACACCGATAAGCTTGGTGTAGCCTGTGTTGATGTGAGCATTGACTGCAGCTCGAAATGCTTCACCCCACAATGCCGGCCCACCAGGCTTCATCTGGAAAGTAACCCATTCATATACTCCTGGAAGAAAAGGCAAAGATGACCTCAAGGAAGAAAATACAAATTAATATTCCAGTTGTCAAACAGCGCATCACTGCCACAACGTACTTAACTGTGAAACCAGTACAGCAATTCCCTGCCATTTGGGAACAGCAGGACATGAAACTGCCCCTTTACCCCAAAGTGCGCAACATCCCATTGCACCCAGGGGCTCACAAGACCACACGCAAGTGGCTCGCTAACTGGAGCTAGATCAAGTGGAAATGTAAGTACGGGGACCCTGCGAAACAGAAGGCTTCACATAACGCCCAACGTGGTATTTTCAGTGTTGCCTGGAAATTTAGGGTGATTCAGACTACTTTGCAGAAATCACTAGTACTCATACATGTTTGTGGGACTTGGATGACTGATTGAACAATGCAAGGTGGCCTTTTCTAAGACTGACACTGACACGGTTTATAACATTATAAATCCCTTAGACTCCTGGCAATTGGTCACAGCAAGATCTGAAGGTATAACCAACAGACCAGGCCTAGCTTAGCATCTCTGCTCTGTCAAACAATCTCCCTTGTTTGTAGCCAAATGGCATGATTTGCCGAAAAACTCCAGTCCTGCTACAAAACACATTATCTCCTTTCTGTTCAGGTAGTTGCTCTTGATCACAACCACTGACACTTTAATAGAAAGCTAGACACTTGCCATATGGCAACATATGCCTGTCCTCGTTCTCCAGCAATGGGCAGGGCATAAACTAAAATGGGAACAAAGTGCTTGGAAAGTCAGCTTTCCAGTTTTAAGAGAAAAACTGGCCTGCTTTCAAATTCCACTCTAACAGCACAAAATTCAGAATCACAGGGAAATAAAGAACAAGGATTACTGTATGTATGCACATGCTGAGGGCTAAAGCAAGGCCTGTTTGCTGTCACTCCATGCAACAAAGTCTACAAATGTTCATAAATTGGGGAACAGTCAATACTATTAATACCACATTTGCTACAGAGAGAATTAAAATACATCAGGACAGGACAGCTATACCTAATCTATGATTGTTAAAAAATACGCTTGACTTGCGTGTATCCTTAAAAAGTAGGGATGATTTTGATTTTTTTTTCTTAAAACTATTATATGAAAGAAGCAGTAACATTAAAGCAGATTGATAAAAGAGAAAAATTTCTGTGAAAAAGAACAACCATTGTCCTTAGTGTTGCCAGGAAATGCCCTCTCACTGACAGATGGACAAAGCAAGCCCAGAATGACTGCTCTGATCGCTACCACTGGGTTGTCATTTTGCTTGTTCATTTAGGCAATTCACACACCTCTTTACAACTCAAATGACCAGGGCTCTAGTCAATTAGTGATACAAGTTAGTGTAAAATCCTTCTTAAAAACTTTGTCCCTCATCTGTGTTACATCACCTCTTTCACATGGGTGTATGTACACACACTTGTTACGTAAAGGGTTATAAAACCATGTAATACCTAGTTTAAACTTTAAGCCTTTTTTTTGTTTGTCCATCAGCACCAGTAACTTTAATCAGCAAAAGAGAAGATAAGCTCACCCCCTTCTTTTGGAGGCTTCCCAAGTTGACACCAGGGTACCAGATAAGCAACCTCATTGTGTTGCTTTTCTATCAAGGGGAGAGCTGGTGAGAGGAATTTTTCCTGCCAGTCTTTGTCATTGGCTAGTGCATGCCGGACTGCCGCTCTGTGGGCAAAATTATCTGTAAGAAAGGAAGGAAAAAAAAAAACAACCACCACCACTATGAAAAAATGCACTTAATGTGACATCAGACTCAATGAAAATGTAAAATTACGAGGAGGCAAGCTGCACTTCCATAAGTTTGAAATCAGTATTTTTAAACAGCATATTTGCTCAAAGCAGATATGGTAAGTTTCCTTTAAATTCTGCAGAAATCTTTGCTTTAGCTCTCAGATTTAAATGGTTTCAAGCCAAACCAGATTTTCCACGAAAGTTTATAAAAAAGTTAAAATACATTGTGATGTTACTGTTATGGAAGATTCATATATGGCATCAGCAGGCACTACTGGATGTGGCAACAGTTACCAAGGATAAGGAGAAATGAAGAAAGCATGGTGGGTGAAGGAGTGAAGTGGAAAAGAAAATTCAGATGGAATATTAGCCTACCAAGAGAAAATTAAGAAAAATATGAAGTTTGGCTTGCAATTTTAATTTCATTTTATATAAGAGTAGAAGTAACATTTGTTTGTTCAGCTAAATAAAAAGTTATTAAGTGCCCCAAATCTAAACCTTTTCTTCTTTTTTTTTTTTTTTTTTAAATTAAAAACAAATCGCCTGAATTAAGAGTGTTGAAATTTCAACTGGTTAGGCTGCAGGGGCATCTTAAGCAGTATGTTCATGCAGACAGCTTTCAATAATACACACGAAAAATCCAGCATCTGAGAATGGGAAGACCCTTGAGAAGTATCAATATCTTGGGACCAAGAGAAAAATACACCAATTATTTTTAACTACTGAAAAGATATCAGCAGGGGTCTGATGAATCAAGGAGAAAGGTTCCTGTACCTTACACATGTAAACATCATTAGGAAACAAATAAAAATTGTGGTTTTTCTCCTTAATTTTCCGTTTTAAAGGTTTCTCACAGATTATTAAAAATGGTTGGACAATTTACTACCCATAGATGCCCATAAACTTATAACATTCCCGTTGACAGACTGCTGGTTCCTTCACTCATCCAGGACAAAAGGGGTGACTCTTTATTCTAAACAGGTACTGTGAATATGCTGGATTTCAGTGAGCAGACTGAGGACTTCAGAAGCAAAATTCTCTGTCCCAGCATACACATAAAACCTGGACTGCAGCAGGTATACAAAGAACTGATACCAGTGTGCCTTTCAACCTCTCCAAAACTCAAGTATCAAGTTCCCTTGGGCTCCAGTCAGCACACCTAGCTCCTCATATACCTGTAGCTTTTCTTGGCTCACCAGCATCTTCCAGGTCAGTACCAGCTCCAACCGTTGAGTATATGGCAAGAAGCCCGCTGCTACCAAGGCTGGAGCAGCAACAAAATGCTTTGTGCACTTGGGGAGTCGGGGCTGGTGAAGTGGCTTCCCACCTCAGCACAGTCCAGCTGCAGAAGGAGTTTAAGCATGCAAACTGCATGCTCATTTGTTTTGTGGGGGTGACTGTTACACTGAACTAAAATTCGAGAACAACTATACATCCATATAAACATACAAAGGCTGCATATAGATTGTCTGCACTTACATATAGTATCTTATTAAGGAGGTCTCAATCTTTTTCCATCCATTGTGAAATTCTGAAGACATTTATGGTTCAGGAACTAGTCCCAAATTAAAAATATTTACCATGAGGAAAGCACCCTGATGCAGTTCCTCTGTTATACCTGTTTTGAGCAGGATTGCTTGTTAAGACCAGTTGTAACTGTCTCATCCCAACATGTCAATATTGTCTTGACAGGCTCTGCAGTGTTCTTTTCAGTAAACAGTGCAGGAACAATTTTTTTTTGGACACTTTCTTACAGTAAGAGCAACAAATAAAAGCCAGGTAAGAATCCTCCTCGCCTTCTTGTCTTGGAGACAGGGAGCACAGAGAGAGCAGAGCAGCACAAAGGGATGCTGAGCGTACCGTACTTCCAAACGTGGACAACCTTATTCATTGCTCCCAGCTCCGCAGACCAGAATCCCACCAGTTCCGAGTGAGCTGTGCGAAGGTGAAAGTACTTGTTGACCATTTCCACAAACTCCTTCATCTTCGATGGCTTAATATCGTATGTGCGAATTTCGTAGAAAATGCTATTGTTTTGTCTGGGCCCTGTAGCAAGGGATGCGAGTACCTGAAAGAAAATGTCAAGAAAAATAATGGAAACTAATTCTCAAGCCAGAAAAATGTCTCCTGTCTAATTTATAGGCTTTTTTAAAAAAGGCAAGACGCTACAGATGCGACTTTTTTACTGGGGGGCTGGAAGAGGGAGTACTTTGTGATCTCCACTACAACAGTAGCCTGTGACTTTTTGCTTTGGAAATAATTCCCATGCACGTTATTTGTTGCAACTCCTTCTGGCAGTGCAACTGACCATGATGTGTCTTTTATTTGTTGCACTCAATTGTTTAATTATTAGCCCATAACAAAGCAGGATTTCCTTTTCCCATACCCCTTCCTCAGGAAGCCACCAGCAGGATGCAAAAAAGTCAAAGCAATAAAAAGAGAGTCGGCTGAACACATTATTCAAAGGTGAGGATGCTGATGCTACCGAAGCAGAGGCAACACCAACATCTGCCTGTGTTGCCCTGGCCTGACCAACTCACATTACTGCAATCTGCTTTCTAACTACAATCTTACATCAGTATTAGCAAATTACATATTGTTGGCAAATTAAAAAAAAAAAAGATACCAACACTTGGGAGAAGACTGATTCCTTCCAGCACTAGATTGCTAAAGCCTGCATCCTTGCCCTTCACTGACTGCTTCCAAAAGTCTGGTCAAGAAGAGTTTTTCTATTCATGTAACATAAAAACCCTTCAGAAGTCCCAGAATATGCCTACTTTTGCAACTGCCTCAATAACCTGGAACATGCTACTCGCTTCTCAAATAAAACTAGAAAAATGAAGGCCAAACCAAATCTTTGGCCTTAGCCCTTATTTGCACAGAGGTGGCAGCAGGATGGATTTTGGACACGACTGATTTCATGAGCATCAGCAGGCACGAGCAGCGTAGAGCTCAAGCCACAAAGTACAGATGGCCAAGACCAAAGGTGGCATTTCCTAATGACCCTTCAGAGTATTACACACCGAGTTCTGGTTGCCATGTGTCACAGCTTCTTTTAGCATTCAGTTTCTAAATCCCAGTAATCCTACACTTTTGGGGAGCAGTCACGACAGCAGTCAGCTGTCAGTGGCCTATCCAATGCCGAATTTCTGCAGGAAGAAAGAAGCCTGGACGTCTTCTGCCACTCAAGCAAATAAATACTGGACTCCTGTGGACCACCGCTGCTGGGCCACCTCTCCCGTCCAAAGAACGTGCCACACGGTCCTGGCGAAGAGCCGGGGCCGACGCTCAGCACGAGGCGTGCCCTTGCTTGCACACAGGCCCGTTAAAGAGAATGTCGCGACAACGACAGCCCCTTCCCGGGAAGGCAGCGCCCGCCCAGCNAGGCGAAGGGGGTTTAATCCTGTGGGGTTTTTTTTCCGCTGGAGTGGGACGGATGGATGGCTGGGTGGGTGGGTGAGTGGGTGGATGGTGAGCGCACGGGTGAGAAGAAATGCTCCTTCAAATTGCCAGACCTCAGTGCCTGAAACGTGGTGTCAGCCTCTGCCTGAGTGCCTGAATACAACCAAAAAGTATCCTGAGTGCTTGGGAAGACCTGGGACTTTTTGTCCCCAACAGGTGGCCCTGGGGCAAATGACTCAGCAAATCACCCACCCTCCAGCATTTGCAGAATCCAGCTTCAAATTGTATGGATACGAATCCTCCACCCGCAGTCCTCCTGTGGAAGAAAGCCATGTGGCTTTTTTCTGTAGCGCTCTTTTGAGTAAATGCAAGCTTTGCACCGGGAGTGTACAGTGCCAAGCACTGTCACCCCATTTCAGCTGCATGCCTGACTGTATAGTTCTTAATACCACACGGTTACCTAGGGGTGGGACTTTGTGATGGCCAAGACTATATACCTTTGTGGAATTCAGTATTGGCCAAAACAAATGTAAAGGTAAAATTCCCATTGGTGTCAATGCATCCAGTGTTTTTATCTGTTGGAGACAAATTGGCTCCTAGCAAAGGGTAGTTTATGGAAGCCTACCTAAATTAACAAGGCAGTATCTTTCAAAATTCCTTTTAACAGGGGCAGCATATTCCTTCCTTTACGCCAAGTAATTGATTTTGAGGGCCTCGGCATGGAATTAATGTGAAGAAATAAATGATGGAGTTGTGCCTATGGAGTTTTCATGCTTTTTCTCACAATTACTGACAATTTTTCTCTTTGTTAAAGACAAGCCCAGGAAGAAAGATTGTCTAAATTACAATGAGATAGAAGAAGTAGTTCTAAGAAACACATTAAAAGGGTGATGTGGAAAGAATGAAGCTTCAGCAGTGCATCTCTGTTACGTGTTCATTTGCAAGTGGTATTCTTGGTTACGTTTTCTGTATCAGAAGAACCAAGCATGATACATGCTAAAGTGTTTTTGCAATATGGCACGAATAATTCTCATAGTTTCTACAGCAGAAGCACACTTGAAGTGTCATTACTGATGCAGTTATTGCTGGTTTAAGATTGGTTTAACGTGGGGTTTTTTTTCACTTACGAACAAATTGTATTTCAGCTGAAGGTAGGGAATGAGATGGCAAACTCCAAAATATTTAAGGTTCTCCTTTCTTAGTCCTATATGGATGAAGTAATGTTCATAGCCATGTTGTGCTGCAATATTCCTTCACATCTTTAAAAGCTTTTATTTTTATTGTTTGAACTTTTCCTGTGTTTGCTTTCTCATCAGGAATGATCACACAAGCCCTGATTTGAGTTGAGTAGTTGTAAAAGGCAGGTTTTGTTCTTGCTAACCTGAATAGTCAAGAAGAAGCTTTGATTTTACATTTCTTTTGTGCAATCAGAGAGTAGAAAGGTGAATGTGATTTTCATATTTGAGCAACACAATTCAACACAGTGCAAAGCTAAAATAGACAACAAACTGCGCTGAACTTGGTGAAGGCCTGAAATGATTCCTTGAAGCAATTCATTTTATACAACACATAAATTTAAGAAAACTGCTTATGAGTGCAGCTAAGGAAGTGGCTAAGATAAAATTTGTGGAGAGGCTGTTCTTTCAGCTCTGCATTTTTGCCTGGAGCTTGAATTCACCATACCCCCTGGTACGTTCTTCTGTAAGTCCAGGCGTATTTTCTTCTTTCCACACGGGTGTGGCAGAGCCAGTGGTGATGCGAGAGGATTGTACCTCCAACTCTTGCCTGCCACTTGCAGGTCTGTCTAGCCGTACAAGGAAATTTCCTTCTATTTCTCCATAAATCCTTCAGCTTAAATTCATTCCTCAGAAAGGCAATTTTCAAAAGCACAGGAGGGTATAACTCACCACTCATTTTCAATGGCAGTAGGGTTTCCGATATATAGTGCCATGCCACTGGTAGGCTTGAGAAGGGTGTGCAACAAGCTTGGCTAGTCTAAGTGTCATATACGGGGTTTCTACTGTTATATTTTCACAAATCTGTCACGCTGAGTGCTGCCCTTCCTCTTGCTAGTTCTGCTGCTGGGTGAGCAAGCAACAAGTGGTTTCCTGGTTCGCACACAAGGCAACATTCCTGAATGCAACGCAGCCTCTTGGTATGTTCCCTGTAGGCCAGAACATGTAAATATTCTGTGGTTTACATTCTCTCAGCTGCTCCATATGAAAATCTGAATAACAGCTTATCAAACTCAGTATTTTCTTCCCTGTTTTTCCTAGCTAGCTTGCATGCCTCATCTCATGAAAAAAATCTGCATTGCATGTAAATATTTATTGTGTGGCACTGATGAGAATACCTACAAGAACCAGCGTCATCTCTGTATTTTCCAGTGGTAAGAGTCATGCACATTAGTGTTCTTTGTACCCAGGACCTGAGGATATGCTTGAACCACAGGCATGTTCAGGTGCCCTACCAGGCAGTGAATGACCATCGAGGAAGTTGGTTTCATGTTTTCATTTTGCTGGAGAAGGCAGTGGGAGAGCAGCATAGCACTTTATCTCTCTAGGAAGCAGGTCTGTGCTGTCCACGCTGGATTTAGCCGCTCCACACCCGAATATGTGCTGATGTTTGACATGGCCCCTGACCACACCAGGGTGGAGCCCATCAGCTGTCTTGGCCTGCCTGAGAAACTGCAGCCTTTTCAGAGCAGCACAGCAAGAAGATAAAGGGCAGAGCAGGCCCTTACGGCTATCTGGAAGGGAATTAAGAGACCTACTTCACTGCTTGATTTTTAAAAACATTTGGGCCTGATGTTTGATGTCATGGCGCCTTGTGTCATTGTTTATATCAGCACTAGGAAGAGATAAATTTTACCGTATCAAATGTTCTCGTCTTGCAAGTAGCTGTAGCCCAAACCGGGTAACAGGCCGCTGCCTCTGTTTGAAATAAGTTAAAAAGAAAACATTCCGGTGTTCCCTGTTCTTTTTCAGAAGACGTGCTGCTTAGAAGCTCGGTGAATGGATTTTTCCTTTCTTTTTTTTCTTGGGAAATCTGTAATGGCTTAAGGATTACAGAAGAAAGGACATGTTAAAGATAACACACATACACTGATATCCTCTATAACTTTGTAGAGTAAAAAGGTTTTATTCTAAACCTCTGATTTTTTTTTTTTAAAATATATATCTTTCCTATCAACAGGGCATAAATATTACATTTAAAGTATTTAAAGACTGTATTAATTGCTTGTACTTACTCCTTGGCCACTGTAATTGCAGTTGTTCCTCTCAGAATATGTATGTGGGCTTTGTGAATGATGTTTTTAAAATTTGAGAGTGAAATATTCCTTTTAGTCAATGCCTTTTTAGCTATTTAGGCAAAAAATGAATGCTCTGCTTGCATGTTTTCACAGACGGGGTGACATAAGGTAGCTTCTGCCAGTGTGATTGTTTCAAGCGCGATGCAGCTGAGAACTGGGAGGTCTGTGCTACAATGAGCATGGAAAGGAGACAACATGAGTATGCAGATGAAGGTTCACGTGAGGAAGGCCTAACTGGGTTGACTTTTCACTTCACTGGTACCAACTAGCTCAATTAACATTTTCCCCAAAAAAATTAAGATCTGAAAGGATGCTGATAAAATACCAAGGTCCTCTTTCCTAGTTAAAATTCTCTACAGCCTTCTCTTATTTGCTTCTCTTTTCTGTATACAATAAGCTCTCTGCTGGAGGTGCAGAGAGAGATTTTCTGTAGGATTAGGCAAGATTGCACTTGTGTTCTGAACCCACGTTTGCTTGCAGAGAAATGAGTATATGATGGGAGCTAAGTGTTGCTTTAAGGCAGGATCTGACTTCTCTAATATGAATGAAGGTAGAGCCAGGTGGCAGAGATCAATCTTTCATTGCCATCCCACCATTCCTTCAGCAGGTATTTTCTGGGGCATCTACTTGATCTTATACACACAGACCTGGACATGTTTAACATGGAGAAATCCAGGATGATTTCAGCTGAGGGTGGAACAATACCATGCCTCCTAACCTCCTAAGCTGTCTGAGGCCTTACCTGATGGAGGAGACAGGCAAAAGTACCCACTGCATCAGATTTGTATGAAGGAAGGTGGAGTCCAACACAAGACAGCTACCTGGGGAAAACACCTTCTTACCTTCCCTTCCAGTCCCATGCCAGGCCCAGCCCAGAGGTAGAGAAAAGACATGGTCCTGGGCAGGCATAAGAGAAGGGAGGAGGCTAACAGGGACCACTTTCCTTTCTTGGGTGATTTCTTTTACTGTCTCCCGCCTTTGATCCAAGATGAATGCAAGCAGGCCACTGTCAGATGAGTGCTGCCCCTCACGTCTTGTTGCTGTGCTTGTGCCAGTGGGAAGGCCTGGCTGACCAGCTAGTCCCTTTTCCCCATGCTGCCCCGCTGAGCCTGACCCCTGCAATGCCCAATGTGGAAGGCAAGCGTTGCTCATTTACTGTGGGCCTGGTTAACCTGGGTGGAGAACCATCAATGCTGGCACACAGTAAGCATGCAATTTCTAGGTATTTTGTTCTTTATCTCTTTATCTGTAACCCACTGTAATACCAGTAATGCTACTTATGACATTGACCCACACAGCCTGCAGCGAAAGTCCCAATGGCTGTGTTAATGAAACGAACTCTCTGATGGCTGTGCTTGGCCTCCTTGGGGTTAGAGGCAGCAAGTCTTGTTGCTCTTTTGTTGCGAGCAAGCTCCTCTGCCCTAATTCAGCTCCTGAGTTTAAGATTAAGTCCTGGAGGATTTTTTATCAATGAAAAGCCCAAAATAATGAGTGAGATTTCTAAGCAAGGCTGAGTTATCAACTCCAGTAACTTGCCTCTCCTAATTATTGATGCATTGCTTAGATAAACATCTCTTTCCTGTAGAAAAACAGTCTTGTCCCACTTGCCTGGAAAAGTTGTTCCCTCTTCCAGTCTCTGTAAATAACCTCTTTCAAGGCTTGCTTTGCCTGGAGTTGCATTGAAATGAGTACTGATAATAGGCCTCTGTTTCTGCTTTAGTTGCACTTCCCTTAAGCCCTAGAGAACTTGCTTTTCTTGGTACTGCAAGATGAGAAGTTCCCGTGTTATACAACGTCTCCTGCCAAAATTCAGGAGGCACTGCTGCTCTTTAGGGTAATGAGCTGCAGGTCTATGCTAATTACACAAGGGACATTTGCAGCAGTTCTTGTCAGCTACCTCCGCATCTGTCCAGCATGGTGTCATCACCATCTCTTGTCTTTCCAGTCTGAATCCTGGTGCAATGAGCACAGCTGAAGGCTGGACTACTTCATCTACCTGTAAGCGAGCTACGGTTAACACAGGCTGAACGTGCTGAGCAGGGTATAGCTCAAATAAGCTGATGGGCTGAGAAGATGGAGGCTGGGAGGAGAACAGACAAGTTCTGCCACTGTGCTCCTCAAAGCAATCCCTAGAGTGGTACTAGGCAGCAAGAGCTGCGAGATACACCTCAGCACTCCTGCTACCATGCAGGAGTGACTGGCGCGCCTGGATAAACTGCAGGTAGACAGCTATGAATTGAGTGGATATGCAATGTGAAGAATGTTTGCAAGTGGGTTTGGCTCACCTGGAGATTGTAACTTAGAGCAGTGCCCACTCCCTTCTGCAAAAAAATAGAAGCTTCCTTTTGCTTGCTTACATCTACCCATGTGGGACTCAGTCTTTCAATAAAGAGTAAAAGCAAGCAATGTTGCTGTCTTTTAATATGCCCACACTATTTCAAAATGCTCTGAAACAGCACTCCTGTGATTGTTATTGCAAAGTGATCTCTCTTACAATGTAATGTATTAAAACCAGAACAACCCAAATCCTTCTCTTTTTAAGTTAGGAAGCCAATAAAACTCTCTGCGAAGCTTTGATACAGAGTCTCTTGGCCAGTACAGCTAAAGGAAGGTGATTGTGTAGAAAGTTCCAGTCTGGAGGAAAAGTCTTATCAGTAAGTGTTTGAGTGATTCCATGTGGATCTGTCCTGTAGTGATACAAAAATAAAAAGACCATCCTGAACCAGAAAGCATTTTGATACTCGTAATCATCTTCTAGGGAGGAAGAATACACCTACTGTAGAGAGAATCCTCCTAGCAGGCTCAGATGGCTTGATACGAGGAAACCTGTGAGTCATGGCAACGTTAGGCAAGTCGGATTAATCATTCACTTGGAGGGCTTCAAATATCAATACTTACCTATGGGATTCCTGGTATTCTGAAATCCTGAACTTCCCCACATTTACTTGGAAGCTACTGATATCCCAGCAGTTTGATGTAGTCACTTTTGAAGAACTTTGATTTTTAAAGACGCCTGTAGTATTTCAGAACAAAATTTTAAAAATAACTTCTAAGAGAGAACACCTGTCCACATGGAAATCTGTCATAAGAATGAGCTCTTCCACCAGTCTTTAAAACATCTGCACAATCTCCAACTGTTGCATTTTTGCTTTATCTGACAGGTAGGCCTATCTCAGTACAAACAAGTTACACAGGCAGCAGGACTTACAAGGAAGGCTGAACAAAAGCCAGGGCTGTTTTAATTTAGAGAAGAGGCGACTTGGGCATCATATGATCCTTTTTCATGTAATTACAAGAGCGCTTCAGGAGAGAAAGGCGTAATCTGTTCTCTCTGTCTGTGGCGGATAAGATAAAAGCAGCAGACTGAAATTACAGGAAGGGAAATTTAGATTAGATGTTTTCCACTTGTTAAGATAGTGAAACACTTGAAAAGATTGCCTGGGAGAAAGTAGGATATCCAGGCCTGGAAATAATAAGGATGGTTAAAATGGTGTTCATGCATTCACGCAGCTGGTATGGGCTAGATTAGCATTTTCAACCTGTGGAATATGGACCACAACAGTCCATGAGACATGCAGGGGCCATGCAGCATGAAAGGGCCATGGGAGAACAATTCCAAGAAACCCCTCAGTCTGCAGCCAGCAGGGATGTGGCAGATCTCTGCCCTCTGCTCTGAGGGATTATTTGACAGGTTGAGGGCAAAACCAGTAAAAATGCCATTTTGTAAAATGGTAACACTTTGACCAAATGCTGAGTAATGTACTCCTGCATCACCATCCCTCCTAATCGCCATCAAGTTCTGAAATGCTAGATGGCTTATAGCCTTTTCTTTCCTGATTAAAGAAGGTTGAGACATTTTTGACTACCTGACTTTCTGGGTTCCTCCCAGACATCTTCTCTAACATAATGTCAACTTCTGAGAGAATGTAACTCGTATTTATACCTGGAGATTTTTACAGGTTGTTGATAGCAAGCAGCTACTGCCAAGAGTCAGTCCTTTGTCCCTCAAAGCCCACGAGAACCTTCTACATTTTGAGTGACTACCGAAACAACCAGGGATGCCTCAGGACTAAATATTGCAATGCAGCTCTGCCCCCTATATACTTGCTGGGATTGACACTGACTCAGGAAAGGGTGGGCAACGGTGAATGCCATGCCATAACTTGGTTCAGCTGTTTTCTTCATAATTCCTTCTCCATCTGTGACGTTGAGGCAGCAACCTGGGTATTTACCAAAGAATTGCCCTTTGGTAACCAGAAGCTCTTCCCTCTGCAAGCAAAGAAAATGAAGGAGTGAGTCCTCTAGTTATGGCTGGCAGAATTTCAAAGGGACCAACTGTGTTGTTGGTGTTGAATCACCAAGAAAACTATGGCCTTGTTTGCCTGCTAGCAGGGCACATGAGTCACAAGGAACTTCTACCAATGGTAACAAAAAGTACAATGTTTTATTAAGTCTCTGTTCCTATGGATTCACTCTTTTCGCCCTACCTACCTCATGCACTCCTGTCAGTATTTCCTATCTCCCTTTTGTGTCCTGGTGGATACCTGTGGCAGGCAAAAAAAGTGCCTAGATGAGTGGACCACTTGTCAATGCTGACTGCTGCCCAAAGGGATGTGCTTCTCCCTGTCTTTCCCTTAGAACAAGCATTAATAAAGTGCTGATTTCCATTAACCTGATTTTCCCTGAGACCTCTGTCCTACTTTTGTTTGAAATTAGCTAACCAGTTCAAAAGATATTACGGGAAGCAGACAGATGAACAAACAGATAACAGGTAGCTCAACCCTGTAAGCTCTTGTTTTCTTAGAAAAAACAGGCTAAAAAGAGCACTATTTAATCAAATTGTTGCTGCCTGTGAGTTGGTCAAGTCAGGCATGCAAGAGAAAGCCTGCACCTCAAAAATCAGGGGTCCCAGTGCAGCAGACTCCTTGATAGGGGACACACTGAATATAAAATCCCTGCCCAGGCTGGTCCAATTGAATCCTCACTGATCGGATGTTCAGCACTGCTTTCAGTACTGCTGAAGCAGACTGTGGGCACAGGAGATGAAGACGCCTTTGTGCCTGAAGGATGGGATGGAGTTCAAAAGGACTGGGGTTGGTCTGGATCTGTGGTGGTGCCTTCTTTTGGGACTAGACGGAGGTGCTAAAGTGATGGATTGAAGGATATGGCAAGGGGGCAATCGCAGAAGGTCAGTGCAAAGTATTGCCTTCCAGGACACTTGTATTAGCCTCCTTGTCACGTGATTCATAGCCAAACATTGGCTTTTAAAAAACGTCACTGGGATTGAGCTGGAAACTTTTGGGGTAAGGAGCAATGTTCAGAAAGCAGTCTGCACATTTTGGTCTCCCACAGGGTAGTTACATTAATAGTTTTGGGTGTCCTGTACTGTATTTTATTTACTGCAATATGCTCTGTCCTTTGAAAGCATTCTACCGTGTTCATCTTCAGGATGGCTTTTACTCTCCTGTCCACTCCAAGGATATGCATTTTCCCCATAGTTGCCCAGTCTGTCACTGCAATATCATTTGAATTACATAGCGCCATCCCCTACGGATGATTCCAGTCTATGCAGGGAGTTTTTGACTGGTGTCTTGTCTTGCTATCTTTAGAGAAGATCTTGGTGGCTTGAGACCCATTAGTCATAGACAACAGGTTGTGTGGTATGCATACTACCATCTCCCAGACCTTCCATGGGCTCTGATCTATAAAAAAACACGCTTGTAGTGGCCACTAAGACCAGATGTCAATCTGCTCACTCCCACTACCTTTCTCTAGCAGATCTCCAGCCACACACATTGGCCAAACTAAATTGCTGGAGTCTATGCCCAACTCCTGCCAATTCTTGTAAAGTATCCCTTGGATCCCAGAGATCTGGCCTTATTAAGTTCAAACATGGCTTTCTAAAGAGAAAAAAGAGAGGATCTTTGGCAATCTCTTTTTACCAGGTTACCTCAGTGCACATAGCACAATGCTGCTTTTCATGTGTTTGAATGTTTTCTATCCAGAAGAGACCCTTGGTGACGAACCTGCAAATCCTCATGCATCAAGTGCAGCTGTATGACTTGAGGCCCATGGCCTTGATACAAAGATTGCCTTTGCAATGTTGCTGTTGCATTCCAAAAATGCGTTCCCTGCAGGAAATGCAGGTAGAATGCAGGAAATGCAAAAAGGATTCCTGTCATGCCACCAGATGATATGGTGGTTTTGTGTCATCATAAGCCTGCAATATTTGTTTTCTTTGGAGATCAAAGCCATTATTTAAGCAAGTATATTATTTAAGCAAGTTATGTTAGCAATAATCACATTCCCATTAAGATAAGTAGAAGGGTTTCCCATTGTTTTCTTGGCTGTTGCTAACCTCCAGTGCAACTCCGTCTGCCTCCCATAGGTGTGTCTAAAGAACTGCTGCATGAAGAATTCTTTGGAAAAGCTGGACCTTTATATTTTAGCTACAGACAGCAGTGATCTACTGGTGGTATCAAGGGAGCTGCTAACATGTTGACAAATACTGACTTGAAAAAGGCAAAAATCTCCCATCCAACTCAAGTAATCCCCTCAAACTCAAATCCGAGATGTGAGTCAGGTTCATTAATCTGAGGTCACTGATTGAAATGTGTTCCCCATTCAAGCAGAAGGAAGGAGGGACAAACCTGAGTGCCTCAGAATATAATTATCTTCTTTTTCCACGCAGTTCCAACAGCTCAAGCTTGGGCAACTGGGGGAAATTCAGGCCATCCTTGAGGGCTCAGTTCAGCAAAGCTCACTCCTGAGGCAGCTGGGCTGGCTGGCTATTTTGTGGCCACTTCAGATACGGTAAATGCACTGGAGCTCATGTTTCAGCACTGTGCTTGACCAGCATCTAAAAATGTGAATGTGAATCTGAGATATTTGGGTCTCAGTTTTATAAAGCAGTTGTGTGCCTGCCTGATTTCATGTATGTGACTGTCTTCAGTGGGACTGAACCATGTGTTTAGTAGGGACTGAGAGGCGCCAAGCTGAAAGACATCTGGTTTATTGCCATGCAGAGAGCAGCCTTTTCATATTGACTGAACACTCACTTGCATCTCTGGTTGGATCATGTCATTTAACTTCTCTACCTCGGTTGTTTCATCTGAGAAGTCGGATTGCTAGGGTTTGCCTTTTTGACAGGTGATGTAGGAGGATTAATTCCTAAATGTGTGCCCTGGACTTCAGAGAAGTCTGTCAGTATGAAAAACTATAATTAAGAATTGTTTGCCCTGCACTTGAAAACACTTGCACAACAGCCTTATCCTGAGCACAGCTGACTGTTTGCCACTACTGCTCAAAGCAGTAAAGGTTGAATGTGCTCAGCAGGTTCAGAATCAGAGTAAAAATTTACTTTTAAGACAACCATTGGAAATCCAAAGTTTGGGAAGAACCTAAAACTTTTAGAACCAAGTGATACTCCAGAGGCCAAAGCGGTCAGTGATAGCTTTCCACTGACTCCAGAAGGCTTTGAACCAAGCTTTTATGTCCCACAACTGTCTCAGATGTTATCACTTCATCACCATACAGACCTCTTCATCTTCTGCTTCTCTCAGAAAAGAGGAATCCAGCAAGCTCTTCAAGCCATGAGACGAGTCTTTCTGACATCAAGGAAAGAGAAGAAAACGGCATGTTGCTTCTGCACCAGCTATCGAAAATCTAGCATCCTAATTTAAAAATATAAAGTTGTGAAGAATCAGAACACATACTTGTGGGAGTGAGAGGCTTTTCCCCTTGGGCTGAATTTGGACTCGGATTTGATCTTGAGATAGCTGTGGAGTTGTAAAGCTGGTTTGATGGAGTTGTAAAAAGTCAGTATGACACTGAAGGAAAAAAAAATCAAGCTTTCAGAAATAGAATAAAGAAGGATTTTTGGATTTGAGGGAGTCAGGAGCAGCACATCTGTTTCACCTGTAGATGCTGGAGCCACGTGGAGATGGTGAGTGATAGGGAGTGGGAAATGATGGGCAATGCCCACCAATGCCTTCAGCTGTTCAGATAAAACCAACTTTGCAGGAGATTGGATTTTCATGCTAGAAAATTGTATTGTCCATTTCATACCTTCTGCGTTCTTTGTGAGGATTTCCTAGAACTAAGAGGAAGAAAAGAGACAGATGCTTTATAGCCTTCTAGCCTGGCTTTTAGTACAGTTACCTGGGGTGCCAAGGAAGATGTATGGAAATGGTGAAAACTAATGCTAAGGACAACAGCACAGGAGCAGGCAGGAGCTGTTTTATCCAGTTGCTGATGGAAAAGTAAGGCTGAGGTAAAGGGTGGGTGGAACAAAGGTGATAGCAGCAACTTATTTGGGGGGAAAATGTAGGAAAAAAGTTCAAATGGAAAATTATGCTTCTTGCCTGGAGCATTCTGCCTGCACAGGGTGGGCCTGGCTAGATGTGGCATTTGGCACAACTTCCAGATAGTGGGCAGGAACAAGAGTAGGGTGGGTGGGAACTTCTTACAGCTTTCCTGCTGCTTCAAGTAATGTTGAATATTGAGTCTGTGTGCCTGTCTCACTGACGGTGGGTTGGTCTCTGGCCAGGGACTGGGTGGAAATGAACAATTATCTGGGGAAAGAGCAATAGTAACAAAATAAATGATTGCTGGGGAGGTAGGGAGCGCAAGACTGGGGATGTACAGCAGTGGGGCTGGGACCCTTCCCCGAGGGGGCAGCAGCAGTATATACCAGGAGGGCAGGTGGATTGAGAGCTCCTGTGTTGAGGTCTGGTTTGAGTACCTTAGGAGGCCAGGGCTGTGAGGAGCAAGAGGTGGGGCTGGTTGTGAGGAAGTGGGGTGGTACATGAGAGGGTGGAAATTTAGAGGATGCATTTGGAGGTTCACATTTGGGGAGGGAAAAGAGAGAGAGGAGGAGGAGGAGTTTGAAAGGAGGCCTGGGGTCCTGCTTTGGAGAGGAGTGGGAAACTGTAGGAGATTTGCACAAGAAGAGAGGACAGGAGTCTTCCCCTGGTAGCCTATTTTCTCCCCACAACTTCAGTGGGTAACATCAGGCATACGCTCCCTGTCACCTTGAGGCTCTTGCTCTCCTAGGGCTTTCCATCTCTTCAGATGAGCCTTCAAGGCTGATGTTAGCCCAGGAGGCTGTGCAGCCGCCTTGTGTGGCAGGCTGCCCCTGGAAACCAGCCACAGAAAGAGAAAATGCCGTAACCCACCATGCCTGGAGATACAGCCCTCTGCACTGCAAGCTGTGGCTGTTGCCATGGTGCTGCACCCGGAGAGTGGGTGTCTCTGGTGTCACGCTCTGGCCAGACACATGATACCTCCAGCTCGAGTCTTATTTGGCTTTGGTTCCTGTTTTCTGCTGTGGGAACAAACGGTATCATCCTTTGTTTAGAAAATCTGCCAAGAGACCTGCCTGCAGAGACCTTCCACTTCTGACCAGAGTCTATCAAACTGTTCACGTTGGCTGGGCTTGCTCTGTCCTGGTGAAATGTGCTTAATTGTCACCATTTGACCTTCCACCCATCATTTTTGACTGATGCATGCTCACCACCTGGGGAGAGCCGGGGAGGGATAGGGATGCGCCTGGCTGTATCCAGCTGTTTGTTGTCCACACCTGTTGCAGCTTTGTTTAAGCAGAGGAAGCAGATCTTATTACTAATTTTCTCCTCGGAGGTGTTTATTCCCTCTTTGGCTGCAGCATTTCAGGCAGAGGCTGCTGTACGAATGAATGTCCCAGAGTTGCAGACCATAATGATCTCATTTTGGGGAGGAGAGTGGGGTGATGTGCCTTACGTTTGCCTGACTCTGAAGGCTGCTTGTTACATGTCAGTGCAGTCACAGTTGTAGCTGCAGCAGTTCTCCACTGACTCAGGTTTTCCAGACACTGGTAGTGCTGTGAAAAGCTGCTATTTACCTTACTGAAAAGAAAAAAAAGGCCATTGAATAAATGTTCCTTTCCCCTCACCTCTCACTGGTTTGGTGTCTGGTGTGCAGTCTCAGTCCAGTCTGAACCATCTGTAGCAGGAGAAAGAAGACACACATGAAGAGGGGAAAACTGTACAGGGGGACTTTACAGGAGAATGACGTGTCTAAGGAAGCCAAACCCACAAAGCCACACTGTCTTGGCTTGAAATGCATGCTTCCCTTCATCGTAGCATACTATACAGTTGCAGTATTTGGCATCTCCTTTTGGAGGTCAAGACCAGAATGATTTGTGTGAGACTGGCTAAGGTTTCCCTAGAAAGAATACCATTCTGTGGAATTGCATATGTTATTCAGGAGGGGAAAAGGCCACCTGGAGCATTTCTGTTCTGCTCAAACACAGAGTGCTCCCCTCACCTGTGTGTTTGATTGAGTGCACCTTCGAAGACCTCTGCTGATGTTCATGCAAAACACTCTTCCTTCTTGTGGTTCTTAGTCTAGATGGGCTACTTTGCTAGTGAATCCATCTGGTTAACATACCCAGGCACAAGGCAGGCACAGCAGAGGAATCACTGAGTCTAGGGCAGATGGGGTTCTGAGAGGAAGACCCCCAAGAGTAACCACGCTTGGGCAGAGGCTTTTCAGACTTATTTTGAGATGCCATTTGATTGATTAATCTAATTCAACAAAGCACTGTTGACTTGATGAACATATGGCTGTGTGCTTCAGTCTGAGAGAGGAAGACGTCTATTTCTGCTAGGCATTGTATCCTCTGGGATGGAGCTGAGGAGCTGTGCATGTCAGATTGACTTGTGGGGCTGATGATGGTGGGTTTTCTGTGTCCTTCAGTTTGGCTTGGACTAATAAGGAGATTTCTAAAGACTTGCCCAGCAGGGGCGGAACAGGGGAGGAACCTGTGCTGTGAAGTCTCTGTTTTTTGGAGATAAATGTCAAATTGGAGATTCTCAAAGTCTGATGAGTGGAACAAGCAGCCTGTGAGATTTCCCATCACATGCTCTAATTTTGGCGAGTTACAGCACTCCCCAGGCAGGGAATGTCAGTCATTTCCTTTCCTCCCATGGAACCTGTCAGATGGAGGAGGGAGTGAAGTGAAACCTCTGGAGACAAGAGATGGAGGGTCTGGAAAAATTATGTTTCCTGGAGTCCCAGGCATGGCAAGACTCTTGAGAACTTTCAACAGGGGAAGGAGCAAGGCAAGAGTCAGTTAACCCCTGAACGGGAAGTGTGCAGGAGCTTCGGGTGGGAGGCCAAGCCAGCCTGACAACCTGTGAGGAAGGAGCCACATAAAGAACGATGATACTGGTAGGAGCGTACCTCTCTTCATAGCAATGCCAGCTAAGTAGCCTGTGCATTAACCCATTCTCTGCCTTGGCCATCACCCTGGGTATTACTATAATGATTTATTAGTGCTATCTGACTCTGCTTAAGAAATAACAGAAAGGTTACCCTCTTTACACGTGCCCAGTTGTTTCCTGGCCTGCACCTTACCTCCAGATCTGCTGTTCCCCTTGGCTCTTGCAGCTACTTTTCCACCCCTAATTCGGAAAGAAAGGGTTGTGATGGTGACTCTGTTTTTCTGAGTAAAACAAGAAAAAAAAATGTTTTCCCAGCTGTGTCCAGGAAAATCCAGACACACAGAGGAAAATCCAATAAATTATTAACTCAGTCTTTCCATCTGTGGATAATGGCATTTCTGTGTTTTTTTTATTATTATTATAATTCTTTTTTATTGCTAGCTGCCTTCTCCCTCATGGAAAGAGAGAATCTCTATTTGATTTGAAATGCAATGTCCTGAGCCATTTTCTGGGGAGTACCTGGATGATGGCTTACATGTGGTTTCTCTGCCTTTTGAATAAGGAGGAATAAATCGGAAGTGAGTTTCCCACACTCCTCTCATCTCCCTGTGAGAGGAGAATAATGAGCAAGAGAGCAACTTAATAGACAAAAGATTACAGAGTATATGCATTGGTTATTCTTTACAGACCACTGATTGCGATACACTCCTTTTATTTCTTTTTTCTGAGGGCATGGGGTAGTGAGAGAAGGTATTTTGAGCTATGAATTTTTGATTCAGACAATTAACGTTGGTCTTAGGAAGTGGTGGGAAAAGGCTGGCGTCAGCTGCCTGGAACAGGCACTGACACAGCAATGCTGTGATTCTCAGTCCATGCATCCACCCAGGTGCTGCCCTGCTGGCGAGGGAAAGCACCCTGTGGTCCCACGTTGTGACCAGAGGCAAGTTTGATCCATGTAGTACGGTCAGAAAAATTAGTTTGGTTTGCTGCCCTGTTCCCACTCTGGTGATCAAGTGTGGGGCTGCCTGACTGGCACACCTCAACAGCCCCTTGGTACTGTATAACTTACCCATTTTCCTGTTTCTTGACCTCCCATTTTCCACCCAAGACTCCTTGCAAAGAAGCAATCCACCATAATTACTTTTTTGCCTTGGGTCCTGGTTTTGCTACATGGCATACCCAAACTTTGTATTTTCATATACCATTACCTAGGCAACCTCAGTTGATAGGATTACTGGAGCACCACTGGCCTTGCAATGCTCTACTCCCCAAAATATCCCCCGCAACTGCCTGTGCAGTTTGGCCACCACTCATACAACTCCCCGTTAACCAAGGTGTGAGAACCAGCCATGCCCCGTGGTGCTTTCACACTGCTATCTGTGGTGGTCAGCAGCTTCTGACATTGCCTCTGGTTTCCTGTGCCCTGTTCGCCTAGCTGAACCTCATCCCAGCGCCCAGGCCACAGCGCTGGGTCGCCTGCCTGGTGTTGGCTACCTGCTCTCCAACACTGCCCTTGGCCGGGGAATTTGCAGCTACTGAGCCAGGCTGGACATTCCTGCAGAGTTGACTGTTTACTGTCTTTACAGAGGTTGACTAGTGGATGCCTGCCTCCATCTTTTATTTTTTGTATTCTAGGTTGGGCTGTGTCAAAATACATGCTGTGAGCTCGAACTTAAATCGTTAAGCAATTCGGGGCGCTCTGGAGATGCGACAAGCCCTTGTAACTACTTAGCAAGCTGCCAGTTTTTGTGTCAGCTTTTGCTACAATAATTTTTTTGATATAACTGACAGGAAACTTAAGCCTTTGGACAAAAAAAATACAGATTTCTTTCATAAATGCACTAATATAAATAATAAATGCATAAATGCACTAAGAATGCTGTATTTCTCTGTGGACTGCCTGTTCACGGTAACGTTCTGGGATTTAATATGGCCCTTGTGCAGAAAGTGATGGTGGAAGAAATACCGCCCTCCCTTGTGCAGATCTCAGGACGGGTGGTGCCAAACCCCATCACCCTCCTTTGCAGTGAAGCAAACCAACAGCTGGATGCCAGCGTGGCAGAGGTTTGCAGGATCGTCCTCCCCCAGGCTAGCAAATGCTCTCCTCTCCCAGTCCCTATGGCACAGAGCATATTCCCGGCAGCCTAAATGTCTGGGTGACTCAGGCCAGATGCCTGGATCGGAGAGAAAAGGTCAAATTCTTTGCAACTGAACACAAATAGGGGCAAAAAAAACCAAACTAGAGTGCAGTGGTTGTAGCTGCCACCTAGGTGCCCAGGGCCAGGCAATGGGCAGCTGCCTTGCAAGGGGCAGCACCAGCCCTCCCCTCAAACCCGGCTTTTGCTCCCAGCTGCCTCCTGGCCTGCAGCAGCATTACCTCAGCCCTGCCGGGAGGAGGGAGGCTGAGCACATCACCTCCTCAGAGACCCAGGCGCTGGGTGGTTCCTTTTTCCGCTGCGTTAGCCAGCTCAGATGTGGCACAGATGGGGAATCTGCAGCCTGTGACCCCGCACCGGCTCCTGGGGCCGCAGAGGCGCCTGAAACAGATGGGACAAAACCCTGCTGGGGACAAAACGTGCTTGGCATCACAGCCCTGGCTGGGGGAGAGCGGGGAAGCCCTCCAGCACATCATCCTGCCTCACCGGGGCACTGCAGTCCATGGCACTTGGTGGCCACAGATGGATGGGCATGGGGCTGCATCACTGGGACACGCTGCTCTTGTGGGTGCTCAGTGCTGGCATGCAGGGCAGAGGCGGACGAAGTGGTGCCTGCGAGCCCACACAGGGACCTCTTTGGGACCCGCGGCAGCCATTTCGGGGAATGGAAAGCCAGGTTTTCATCCGACTGTTCCCAGAGGACAGACATAAATGGAGGGCTGCAGAGCAGGGCAGGAGGCAGATGCTGCGCTGCTCATGGGATGCATGGGTAAAGCACAGCTTGTGGTGCTGGGGAGCTGGCAGGAGGCTTGGGGTGGGGAGAGGGGAAGTTGTAGGGAAAGAGCTGGATGCCTTCTGAGATGCAGGGTACAGCAGGCCTGAGGCACCCAGATGACAAAGGCAGTGCAGTCTCCTGCAGGGTGGCATGGGTGGAAAGTATGGAGCTGGAGGTGGTGAGAAAGAGGGGATTTGGGTTAGGAGGAGCAGCATGAGCTCTGCGTAACACAGCCCTGGTTGGGTGGAACATGGGGAGATGCTGCTGGAGGGAGCCTCTAGCTGAGCTGGAAGAGCCCAGGGACGGTGCTGTCACCCATCTTACTGCTGAACAGGGAAAGCTCCAGGCCAAGGTGCATCATGCTTTATGCCCGAACTTACCTTTATCCTGCTAGAAATTGATCTTTTTGTTGTTGGTGGTTTGGGTTTTTTTGTTGCTGGAGAATTGAAAGGCTGAGGTCACCCTGTGCTGGCAGGGAGCGTGGCTCCATCGGTGAGCAGGGAGGCCGATGGGGAACAAGGCAGGGCAATGCTTTCTCCTCATCCGCAGAGATGATGCTGTGTCTGGGTGTGGAACACTTATGTCAGTGACTTCATGGTGATGCACTCCTGCCACCAGGACTGTCCAAAGCCTTTCATGAGAGCAAAGCATCTGGAACAACCTTGCCTTCCACCTAACACGCAGCTTTGTTTCCCAGTACAGGGGAAGGAGCAAACGTAAAGTATTTAGCGAGTCCTGGTCGCTGTGCCGGATTGCTCCAGAAAGCCTATCCTCAGCTTGGGTGGGTTAATATAAAGCTTTCAGCTGCTGCTGAGCAAAATGCAAATACGCTGAAACTACAGAAACTAACATCCTTCTTCCTCCAGCCTGCCAGCTACTTGTGTAGCTAACTTCTGTAACTGGGCCCACGAGATTTGGGGTATTTTCTAAAGCGCAGGTCCCGACGAGAAAACCCTGCTTTTACTAAACAGGACAACTTGCAGAGTTCTTGGTTAGAGAAATCCTAACAATGTGTCTGCGTGCTCAGAAACCTGATGATGCAAAAGAACTTCCAGTGAACTGCGAAAAAAATAAAAATGAAGTCAGTTTTGAACGTTCAGATGGGCTTGCTCCGAAGACATCTGTGCTCTTTTGAAGTCGGGCTGCAAAGGAAATCCCCAGGGCCGGGAAAGGCTTTTGGGTTTTTGGGTTGGTTTTTTGTTTTGGTTTTGTTTTGGTTTTTTTTTTTTTTTTTTTTTCCCTTTTTTGCAGGGACTGCCAGGGGTTTAGGGGCAGAGCGGAGTACAGCACGTCCGGGCCCCCGCGGGCTTTGGCCGCGTCCCTCCCCAGCGCCCTTGCTGCGGGCCGGCGGCCCGGCTTGCGTTTTTCCCTCTGCTGCTTCGCTAATCCTGGAATAATTCCTCTTCCCCCCCCC